>JAYESA010000005.1:295607917-295915732 GCA_036927795.1 Iris macrosiphon
GGTAGATTTAATATACGGGACGGTGTGCGCGCGTTGCATATCCCGAAAAATTACAAAAAAATCCACATGAAGGAAAAATTGGGTTTTTTCACGTATTGTCCAATGGTGGGGGCACCTCGATACGTTTTTGCATAAAAGTGCCCAATAATCGAGAAAATTGCACCAAGACGGAAATTAGATTTAATTAATTAAAATTACTGCGCACGATGTTCCGAAATTAATTAGAAGTACCTAGGAATAAAATTAGGTCGGGCACAAGCGTCTGGACGTAGAGGATACAGTGTAGAATATTAATAAAATTTGGGTTGTACAAACCGGTCAAAATTATGTCTCTAATTTCGATTGGAACGCACACGGGTACAAAGTCGGGATTTATTTAGAATTAAGAAATAACGTCCACGACGTTTATTGTGCGACTAAAATATCGCACCAGAAAGTATGATTATAATTTACACAATGGTCAAAAAGGTAGGCGGGCATGTCTAGGACAATGTTGTGAACTTTGCAGATAGGCAATGGCTAGCGTAGTGCTCCAATTAACGAAGCAACGGTAAGGTGCGCTACGCGATAAAATAATGTACAGTTAAATCAAATGTCATGTTCTAAATTCTAATTGGGTTCAAACTAGCCCTAATTCCACTATATAAGCCAAGTAAATCTAATTTCAGGTGAGGAAGTTTACAATATACCCAACTTAAAAATAATTTCGTCCTCGAAATTAAAATAAGGCATAATTGGTTTAACTCCTTCACTTGCGTACGTAAGACAAGTTAAATCGCAATCTCTTCCAAAATTTAACTTATTCAAATCTATCGAAATCCCTTTCAAATTGAACCATTGTTTAAATCGAACGTCAACACATCGCGTTGTCTTCTCCATTCTTAATTTAATAATCCACATCCAATCTAATTTAAATCTCTATGACATCCCAAATCAGAATTTATGTCGCAATCTTCAACTGTTAAAATTTTCTCTAGAAAATTATAATTAATTATTATTTCTATCCTCAACTTGTAAATTCCGTACTCTTCAATTTTTAAATTTAATTTTTATCCTCAATATTTTTAAATAGGAAATCCCACAATCAACATTTAACTTTTAATTTAAGGTCTCAATTTATGAAATTTGAATTCTAATTCATCAATTGTCCGAATCTAGATTTTTATATTTATCCTCAAAATTTAAATCAATAATTTAATCCTTTAATATCCAAAATTTAAATCATGCGCTCAAGTATAAATATTTGGTCCGCAATATCAAGATTCTAAAATTTATTGAATCATCATCATCTTAATTATTCTTCTAAAAATTTTTAAAGATTAAAATGACTCGCATCTCCCAATCCAATCTTGCTTGATCACCATCTAAAAAAAATTTCTCTCAAGTTGTCAATGCAACTGCTACCCAACTTAAATTTTTTTTCCCATCTATCACATAAGGCTCTTACATTTTAGAAATCTTATTACTCAATTTTACTTAATCCTATTACTCAATCCTCAAAAGTTTTAACACCAAATATATTACATGGGATATGCCCTTGGTTACAAAATAATTATCAAATAATATATTTGGCCCATAGGGTACATCTAATACTATCTGTGTATCAACTTATGCTAGGCACGAGGTTTCGTCTTCCGAAATAAGGGAGGACGTTAAACAATAATGATGAGTTCAAGAGGGAGGTAATAGATTTAGAAGTATGGGGATCAAGGCATTTTAAAGAATTCAATGAGAATTGTCAAGGCAGTTGTGGATTAAAATCCTATTTTGGTAATTCCTATTCATTTGCTCGTATTAGCACAGTTATGTAACGGATACGATATGCTCAGACATATGTAGAGGGCAAGTACATTCGTCTACTAATCACTATATATCTCAATCCACGTAAAATAGTTATACGAAGGGCGAACCAAGCGCACTATGGTTGATCAGATCGTAGTACACTTATTCTGAAATGTATTAGTGTACGCGTCCAATAATACATATGTCATGAACAAGCTCGATAAAAGACTGAGCTTGCAAAACTAGGCTGTAACAGCAGCATAAGTCAAGGTAGTACAAAAGTATTAGCACGCTAGATTATGATAAAAGAAATTATAAAATAATTTAATTTCACAAAACCAAACAAGATACAAAATTAAGATTCTACAATCTCTACAGTTGTCATACTCACTCCTTATCTAAGTCGCTAGTCGATCCAATAGGGGTTTGGGCCTATAATTTCTACAGTCTGAATAAACACTATCTTCTTATACAAGTCTAAAGTTGTGTCATCCTATTATACTTCCTCAATGGGTCAATAGGGCTAGGTGATACTGTGTTATGAGGCATACTACCCAACTTAAAATAATAATAAACTAGTACTGTGATAGTCTAAAGGGGATCCTACAAATTAATAAAGTTCCTGTAGGTACAAATTCTTATTGGGCTATACGAGGAACGGATTTTAGTACTTATTTGGGTCTCCTATGGTATCATGTAGTTCACGGTCATCTTAAATCTTAATCATATAGCTCATAGAATACAGGTGTTAATAGTAAGAATGGAAACGTTAATGACCTTTAAGAAAAAAGGAAAATATAACTCGTATCGATTTACGGATACAAATTATGCGATTTCAACCTAAGAATAATCAGGTCACAATCTAAAGGAACAACTCAACTATCAAGCTCTAACTACCGAGAACATAATTCAAAGTTTAAATTACCAACTATAACCCTAGCAAACTATATATCCTAACATAGAAGAAGATCACTTGTCCTTCAATCATAAGAGTTATGTGGCACGAGTTAAAAGATGAAGAAAAGAAGAATCATAATTTAATCGTCGCGTAATTAGCGAACGCTAAGGTTTTAGAGGAACAAGATATAAAAGTAAAATAGAGGGACTCAAGATAATATCATGGTTTCCTAAGTGAAAGGTGGCGAGCAATTCTCCGTGTTTGAGGTATGATCTCAAGGAGAATGTCATACTCGTTGCTCTGGGCTTCCTGAGGTACTGTCTGCTAATATCACGACAAGAATCTATATCCTAACACTATCTCACTATGCACATTAGGTTCAGTCCCTACATTTGATCTCGGATTTCTATTGGTTCCTTAATACTAGGGTCAAACATTAGGGTCAAATCTCTAACTAGCTCTAGTAGTGCCTATACTACACTTAAGTCATTCTTAATTATGTTAAGGAATAATGGTAAGCCATTCTTTAGATAAGGATGCTAGGGTTTACTTAATTATTCTAAACTTAGTGATGGGTCAGAGTTCTAGTTACTCTTAATAGTAAGGTTACCCTACTTATTATCTAACAATAGGGACTTTTATTTTCTAGAAGAAGGCTACACTCAAGAAACTATCAGGGATGCTCATGAATCAAGCAGGATTTAATTCTTCAAATATGATGGATTAGAAGGAAGATGAGTCATAGTCAGATGTGGATGAGATCCTATATTCTAATCCTATTTGCAGGCTTGCTCGGTACAGTAATGTAACCGAGACAATATGCTCAGACATGTATGGGCCACCACAAAAATATGTCACGCCCCAGTACCAAAATACGTAGGACTATGACACATAAGTATGCCAGTCGTATGAGTATGGCAATCCAATATATGAAAACCATAACATATGTACGCTGTAATATGAATAATAATTCATAATGGTAAACATAGATGTCACAGGGCATAACTAAATCTCATCCACAGAAATCATATATAAATAAATAATCAAATCTATAACTAGATCTCAATGTAAAGCATCTAATGAGGGCAGTCGGATGGAAACAAATCCACTACCGAACTAAAGTATATAGAATAGTCAAGATACATACACATAAGAATATCAACTACCAATTATGGGCTCTACGAGAAGACCTTATCGTAAATGCATAGCAAGTCCGGATCTGTGCTCCTGCGAATACTCATGAACAATACACCTAGAAATATACCAGGTCCTCAGTAGGACATAACAAGATACATAGAAACATGCCATAAAGTAAATACTGAATAAATAACTCCGGGGTGACCTAACCATCTAAGTGAAATACAATTTGAGGATAACTTAAGTGCATGAGAATGTGTAGGCTAGACATATGCTGACGTAATTCACCAATCGTGATAACCGGCTAGTATATGCCACATATGCCCCCTATAACACGGGCGCATGAATATAATAACGTTCAACGTTCTCTAGAGTATGGTATCTGCAACGTCCATCATTCCGAAGAATGAGGTATATGTAAAATTATCAAGTAACATCCAACACTCTAGGAAACGTGGTATCTGTATAAATAATAATGTCCGTATCACTCCGTCGAGTGCGATATCTGTATAAAGGAGGTGGTGTCCCATACAGCTACTAGTCGTCCTCCCCGCCCAATGATCTAAGCATGTTGTATCCACAACACGCGTCAGCTACTACGCCTCAGCGTCGTAACTCTGGCTCATAGACTATCGTTAGAGCAAGGGTCCATCCTTACAACCAAACAAGAACAGGGATGGGACCATCGTACCACGCTAGTCTATGCTCCGCCTATCAATAACTGCTAAGTCTTATAACATGCATCACTATTAGCAGTTATACCCTATCCGTCGCACGCCTACACGTACAGGTGGCCAACCACATACGCAGGACCATGCCCTACATGAGACTCACAACACGTGTAAGAAATGTGTCAAGGCCTGGGAAGTCATATTAATAACTCCTCAACTTTAGGTGGGTCCGCTAGATACTAGGTCAGACACAAGTCCTAACATCAACACCTTCGTTGACTGTACCCGAGTCTTTTTGGATGCGCACAGTTATATAATAAATATGCGGCTAATAATATAGAATTTAAACAGTACAACAAGACAAGGTATACTTGCCTGGCAAGCGACTGTGTAGTCCCAATAACCAGCTCCGGAAGTCGTGCAGCTAAATCCAACAGATCTTCGGGGTCAGCGTGCACGGGTACGAGAATCGAGGGTGACTGCTGCGGGTTGTCTGGCAAGGGTGATGGTGATTGAGGTTGCTAGGATGATGGTTAAGGGTGATATTAATTATGGCAATTAGGTGATGATGTGAGAAGGATGTTGTAGAGGATGGCTGGGATGATGGTGATGATGGGGAGGATGTGGGTGATAATGATATCAATGATGCTAATGATGATGACGACAATGATGAGATGATGATGATGACCATGCTGAGATGATGATAGAAAAGATGATATTGTTGATGTTCAAGATGATGGGGATGATGACGATGTCGACATCGATGGCGATGGTAAAGATAATAGAGGTGGGGATGATGGCCGTGGATGATAAACAAATTATTAGGGTTGGTGTTAATGATGATGGTGATATAAATAAGATGATGATTACATGGTGGTGCTGACGAGAAAGAGGATGATTTGGGTCGGTATTGATGACGAGGACGATGGCGTAGACGATGGTGACTAGGATGATGATGACGAGGACAACGAGGGTGATGACGACGTTTGTTGGCGACGATGCTGACGAGGATGATGTCGATAACGTCGGGGATGACAATGTGGATGCTAGCGATTGCGAGGACGACGATGTAGGTGAGGGTGATGAGGTTTATGTTGATGGTGGTAGTATTGATAGGATTTTGTGGTAAAGATGATGATGTGTAGGATGATGATGATGGTGGTGGTAGCTGCTGACCGGAGTCCAGCCAGGGGGAGAGGATGTTCGACCAGAGGAGGGAAGGTTCGGCAATGGGGAGGAGGAGGACAGGGAGCAGGGAGGGGCCAAGTGAATGGTGGTGGTGGTGATAATGTATGGTGGTTGTGATGATGATGAATATGAGGATGACCGAAGTTTACTGTTCCGACCATGCTCAGGCGGATGAGGAGGGACAGGGAAGAAGAAGGACAGGGAAGGGCGAGGGAGGTCTGGCTACTGTGGAGTTTGTCGAGGACAGCGAGGCTCGCAGAGGAGTTTAGGGAGAGGTGGAGTAGGAGATGGAAATGGTGGTGGTGTTGCTGGTGGCGTGGTGGCAGGATCCTGGGGTCGGAGACGAGGGTGGTAGTGGCAAGACGAGGGAAGGAGTGGAGGTGGTACTGTCGGCGAGATTCCGATGAGGTGGGAAGAGGAAGGAGGTGGGAGATGCTCAGAGGTCGAGGGAGTGGCTCTGCGTTGGCCGGATCGGGGTGGCTCGGGATGATAAAGTTGATGGTGATGGTGACTGGAAGGTCGACGAGGGAGGAGAGGGCGGCTGACGGAGTTCGACGAGATTTCGGCGAGGTAGGGGGATCGATGGGAAAGAAAGAGGAAGTCGGGTGCTGGCGGTGGTGGTGATGGCCTGGTGCTGCTCCGGTGGGTCTTCAGGCGGAGGAGGAGAGAGGAAGGGTGGTTGCGACATTGAGCAGCGGTGGTGACGGCTACGTCGGCGAGTGCTCCGGCGGTGGACAGAGGTAGGGGATGGGTGAACAGTGGTTTGGGATGGGGTCGGCTAAAATAGGGTTGGGATTTAGGTTTATTTTTGGTGGAGAAAACTAGAAAAAGTATATTTATACATATAGAAATTTGGGCTTGGGTTTGACCTAGGATTTTGGCTGGGTCAATGCTCCTTGGGCTTGGGCTTGGGCTCTAATGGGGATGTTGGGAGGGCTAGAATTTGCATTAATTAAATGCAAGGGTAGATTTAATATACGGGGCGATGTACGCGCGTTGCACATCCCAAAAAATTACAGAAAAATCTATGTGAAGGAAAAATTGGGTTTCTTCACGTATTGTCCAATGGTAGGGGCACCTCGATACGTTTTTGCATAAAAGTGCCCAACAATCGAGAAAATTACAGCAAGACAGAAATTAGATTTAATTAATTAAAATTACTGTGCACGATGTTCCGGAATTAATTAGAAGTACCTGGGAATAAAATTAGGTCGAGCACAAGCGTCTGGGTGTAGAGGATACAATGTAGAATATTAATAAAATTTGGGTTGTACAAAACGGTCAAGATTATATCTCTAATTTTGATTGGGATGCACAAGGGTACAAAGTCGAGATTTATTTAGAATTAAGAAATAACGTCTGCAACGTTTATTGTGCGACTAAAATGTCGCACCAGAAAGTATGATTATAATTTACACAAAGGTCAGAAAGGTAGGCGGGCACGTTAAGGACAATGTTGTAAACTTTGCAGATAGGCAATGGCTAGCATAGTACTCCAATTAACGAAGCAACGATAAGGTGCACTATGTGATAAAATAATGTACAGTTAAATCAAATGCCGTGTTCTAAATTCTAATTGGGTTCAAACTAGCCCTAGTTCTACTATATAAGCCAAGTAAACCTAATTTTGGGTTAGGGGGTTTACACATGACACCCGGATTATGCAGTACATGTGGTACGGTGGTGTCTTTGCACAGTGGTTATTGCTTTTGGCGCTTGGCAACGTTGTCCTGTACAACGTGATCGGTGGTGATGGCGACGACGCATGCGGCTTCGACTGTGCATGCGGCTTGGTGTCCGGTAGAATGGCGCATATGCGGTATGAGCTTACTCAGGCCGAATATATGTTGATTTCCTCTATATATAGAGGAGATTCTCTTTCATTTGATAGGTTAAAAAAAATTGAGAACACCAGAGCGTATATGGCCACCCGAACACCCCTTCCTCATATTTTATTTTTGAGTGATCCGAAGGTAACCAAGAGCATTCCAGAAGTTCATTTATGATCTTGCTGGTTCCTGGGGGCAGATCGTCTGTACGACGAATCTTGCTTTGAGCAACGGTGGTTTTGACCACCCCGGCAAGGAGCTTTTCTTCAGTTTTTCCTTTGCTTTATTTTTTCTTATTATAGCTCTATCAATGTAAAGAGGAGAAAGATTTTTCTTGTTGCTAGTTGTAATCTTCTTTGTTTGTAACCTTTGCTAGTTGTAACCTTTGTTGGTTCGTGCTTTGTTGGAATCGATAATATCAGATGAGGAACTCTTGTGTAAATCTTTGATCTCGAAGACAACTTGGGTTCTAGTAGAGAGCGGACTTTCGGGTCTCGCTTTGAGCTCTGGTGATGGCCCGTGTTCTACCATATTTGATCTGCCCTGGGACTAACAAGAGTCGTTGGAGATAAATATTGCAAATGAGCCATTAAAAATTAAATGTTTGTCCGAAATTAACCAAAATAAACCTCCACCCTCTCATTAACCAACCCAAATAAAAACTCTCTCCTGAACCGAACCAACCAAACCAAACCCACATAAAAACCCTCTCATGAACCAAAACCAAAACCAAACCAACCAATTTTTTTCGCCAATTTGGTCCAAGTAGGCAGAATTTTTGAAGACATCCATTTTTTTTGCCAACTAAGTTGGCGGAATTATGACAACTCAACTTTTTGTCGATGGCGGAACATTTCATACCTCCAAATTTTTACAATTGAATAATTACTTCAAATATATTTTCGCTGTAGCAAATTTTCTGTATGAAAATGTATAAAATAATTAAAAATATAATATAAGAAAAATGGCGATCACCAAGAAGGTGCAAGTGCTCACACTCATAACCCGCTGATATTTGGAAGAAAAGTGGACTGGTGAACAAAGTTAAGAAAGGGGCCATTGTTGGACAATCTGATCAAGGAGTGTGGTATAACGATCAAATTCAATATAAAAATCTTATTCAATATAAAATTCTTGAATATAAACTTCCTATTCAATATAAATTTAATTCTTGAATATAAACTTTTTTAGTTATTTAGGTTTGTTTTAGGTGCACCACAAACGTTACTCGGAGCTGTCTAAGTTTTTGGACTGCCAGAATTTTTGACAGTCCTTCCAATATGTAGGACTGTCAAAAAATTTGACTTTGGAAGAACTGTCAAATTTTTTGAGAGTACTGCAAAAAAAAATTTGACATCCCCGAGTAAGATGTGTAGTGCCCCTAAAAAGGTTAATTCTAAAGAAACATCCAAACTTACTCAGGACCGTCTAATTTTTTTATTTACAAGTTTTCCATCGAATTTTTTTTACTCTGGGTTGTCCAATTATTTTTAGGACTATCAAAAAATTGACAGTCCTTAAAAGGACTGTCAAAACTTATGACAATCCTTAGAAGGACTGTCAAAAATTATGACAGTCCTCCTCATTCTCACCGTCGGACTTTAGATTTTGTCACTCCCCATTCCCAAATATACATATTTGGAGCATATTATTTTCTTGCTTGCATGTTTAGTATATTATATGAGACTAGACCCATTCTTTAGTTTAGCTTGGTTCATGGTTTAATTGTTGGGTTGGTTTAATCATGAATTGAACCCATGGTCTAAACCTCAGACCCTAGCTATAAAACCCAACTTATTTCTCCCTCCCTCTTCATTATTTATTTTTCTTCTCTCTCTTAGGTTTTCCCTCCCTCCATAGGCAAGTACACCTTGTATGATAAATGGAAAAATCCTCCATATTATTGATTTATTATGTTTATTGTGTAATTTTAAGCATGTTTAGAACTTGGTATTTTCGATTTTAGTGGATAAAATGGTATATATCTGGATTTTTATGAATGTGAGTGTTCTTGAGTTTTTGTTGGTTTTGATCTTCAAAATCTTATTATTTTTGAAAACTTATTGTTCTCTGTTGTAAAGCATTTGATTCTGAGTGGTTCAGAAATTTACCTTGCCAGATTTGTACCCCAGACGAAGTTTCCATGGAGAAAATCCAACCTTCGGTTTAGAGTTTTCTGCCATGGCCAAAACTTACTGTGGAGAGGATGAAGCTCCATGCATTAAGTATCCATCATGCCTCCCTTTTGTTGGACGCATAGCTGAAGAAAAACATGCATCATGAAACTCGAGCTTGAAAAAGCTAAGTGTCAGAATGTTTGTGTTGTCACTCCTAGGTGCATGTAAGTCATCATGCGGCACCATGAGCTATGCGCCCTTTTTCTTTGGACGCATGATGCAGTCCCGTTCTGGCACATCTTTTGATTGATTTTGTCTTTTCTTTCTGATGCACCTTTTTGGCTTGTCTCATCAATCACTTTTTGTCACTTCACTGACACTTCATTTATTGTCCGCCTTTTTGGCACTTGTCCCAAGTAGTAGACTTTTGCCCGAGCATGCGACCTAGAGGATCATGCGTCCGATTTGTTCAAACCCCCCTGACTTCATGAGACCTTAAGTGCCCTGACTTTATGTGGCACTTTAAGCATACGCTTGTTTGGTTCATGCGCCTGACCTTTACGCGTACAATTTTATGTGTGTGTTATCCTTAGTAACTTTATGCGTGCACGAAGTACTTTCATGATGCGTTCACTTATTTTATTTGGAATGTTTCTTATCATCCTATATGTGGTTGATCCTGGTATAGCTTGTGATTGTGATTCTAAGAAAGATTTTACTTAGTAGCCAGACCTCGTGCTAGACATGACCATGAGCTTAAATTGGCATGTACATAGAATGACTGAGTGATTGACTGAGATTTTAGTATGAACCAGACTAAGTGATAAGTGAATAACCAGCTATGTGCATGACATAAGCTTTGTGTTACAATATAATCTTGATTCATGTGACTCAATGTATAATTGGTAATTGGACTCGAATACTATATCCATGCTGATACAAATTATTGCCTGAATGTGTATATGAACGGATGTGCACTGAGTTACGATATACCGTGTCACGTGTTAAGAGATCCATATTTAGGTTTTGCATCGAGAATGCCTCCAAAATCCTGAATGCATAATATTATATATATATATATATATATATATATATATATATATATATATATATATATATATATATATATATATATATATATATATATATTCCCCAGCACGGGCATGACATGCGAGTCAAGTACCAAAGCATGGCTAGGATATTGATTGATTGAATATTGCGTACACGCTCGGGTGAACTCAGATTGAACTTCCGTGGATACGTATCTAGTGGGCCCGTACTTTGTGCGACATCTTAAGAAAAATTCTCATATGACCACGTCTTGAGATTTTTGAACACAAAATAGGGCTAATTAAGTAACTAAAAATGGTAGTAACATTTGGAGGCAACGGTATCCCGAGATCATGACAATGAACCTTCCCACAGATATTCATTCTAGTGCACTGTGGGCTGGCCACCACAGTTATTGTATATCATCCGCCTTAGTGGAGTACAATATCTGACCTATTATAAATAACGTTGAGCCATTGTCTCCCTATAGGAGCACTGGAATCGCGAATACCATATTTTAGCGCAGTGGCCCTACGGGAAACTGGTGCACTCATAAAATATATGTATTTTCTTATTTGGCTCGGTTAGATTATGTTCGACAATGGTGTGATATGAGGATACCTATTATGCATTATTCTGAGATAACCTCAGACTCCATAAATAGCAAGCCGTACAAGTGATTGGCCAATTTTATTAATTAGAATTGGTTGTGATTGTATTATTCTGTTAGTAGTCTAGAGTCATTGACTATCATAGTGTGATGGTTCAACCCTTGTCCTTGTCTGGTTGTAGGGTTGGGCCTTTGTGCTAGCATATGCCATGGACCTGAACTATGACACAGAATATATATATATATATATATATATATATATATATATATATATATATATATATATATATATATATATATATATAGGTTTTTTTTTCCCATTTTGTGCTCCTTTGTGGTACATGTTGTTTGGGGTCTAACCCAGTAGTTTTGCATGGCCAGGTTTCGAGCCAGCATATGAGGATTCAACGTACTATCTCCCAACTCATGACGCGTACCAGGAACATGGTCGCAGAAGATAACGAGTGGATGTTCTTCTTCCCTGCTCATCATTGTACAATTACTTCCTTTGGGCGTTTAGCCAACGGCACCTGTTAGCCGGCACATCTGGACATCAGTATCCTTACATAATTATATTAAATCAGACTACAGCCAATCACTGTCATGTACTTTTATTACTCTGCCAGCTTCTTATTTTGTACATCTGGTCTCCAGAATATTTTAAAAAAGCATTTGGGATACCTTATTACTTTATCATATATGTTCTATGTTTACTATTTCTTATTTGATTGATTGAGATATAAATATTCATGTGACCCTAAGTGACTTGATTGTAGCATACACCCCATTGTCATATTACAGTTGTGATCATCGTAAGACGTATAGTACCTTGTGAGGGATAGTTGGCCATGTCCGTCTTTTAATTTCGGTACTGCGGCGTGACAATATTTTAGTGGTGGCCCATGCAGGTCTATTCTTTAGACTTGTGGGGTATCATGGTCATAGGATTCTCAATCAAACATGATCCTTCTTGAAATTCTGAATTTGTCCTCTTCGACACTCAGCTTGAAATTTCCCAGATTGGTTGCTTCCTTATTTCTTTTCGTCCAGTACTTAATTTTTCTTGTGCTCTTCTTTAGGGATTCTTTTCCCCTGATGCTGCAGAAGCAAGAGAGGCTGAGTTTCCAGTATAACAAGATCTGAAAGAACCCCAGCCAAGGACCCGAGTTGAGCCCACGATAAATAAAACACAATAGCAGGCTTTAGGTATTCCTGTACCTCCCACAATACCGATAATACTAGATATCCCGACCTTACTAGAGATTATCCGTGGATTATTGGTTGCTCAACAACACCAGATGGTGGTGTAATAACAGCAACATTAACAATAATAGCTTCAGCAGCAAGAATAAAATATTCTATTGAACCAAGGGTTGCAGACGGCCCTGGAACGAGATGGAAGAATATATTCTGGGGCATATATTAGATTTTAAAGACTGAACTCCAGATATTTTGATGGCACGAAGGATACAATCATAACAGATGATTAGCTCCAGGATATTAAAAATATTTTGGCAGCAGCTAAAGTTTTGGCCAAGGAACAGGTTGACCTGGTTCGCTTACAGCTCCAGGATCTTGCAAGAGATTGGTAGGCCACGATGGAGGTAGGATTGGGGTATCTTATTTCATGGGATAAATTCAGGAACCTGTTCAGGATAAAGTACTTTGAGATTTGGCTCAGTGTGAGTTGCAACAAAGGTTCACTATCCTTAAGCAGGATGGAAAAACAATAGACGATTACGTGGCAGAATTTGCCGACTGAGCATGTTTACTCTAACCATGGTGGCAATCGAGTTAGAGAGAGTAATGGGGTTCCAGCAAGGACTTCACTTAGAGATCTTGCATATTGTAGAGGTGCACGACTACCAGACTTTCAAGGCGATATTGATAGTAGCCAAGAGGGTTGAGCTTACTTCCCAGAGGTTGGCATAAAAAAGAGTAGATCAGAAGAGGCCTTATGGACAGAATAATGAGGGAGGACCAGTACCTTGAATGTCAGCATCATCCCCTGGCATTCGTATATGTTTGCCATTAAATGCGAAAGTTTGAAAAGAAACTTGATTTAATTGAACAAACTAACGAGAGTACATAGAGGGGTCCTACACAGACAGTCTAAGTAAAAATTTTGTGTTCTGGGGGTGACAATAGAGGGTTAGGAGTGTAACAACTCGCTTTACTCCGTGGATAATCTGATGCGGAAGCTCTTCTCTCTTGCTCGAGTATAGATTGGCAGATAACCAGCCAGCACTTTGTTCGGGTGTGGTACCCTACTATTTATAGCCATACTTGTAGCCGTATAGATTTTGGGCCGTATGGATGGTAGGGTTTGCCACATGTCTCCTTTTAACGGAAGAAAGCTCCAGCCACGCAAGCAAATTCGGGCACCGCTGCCATATGGATATTTGTTAAAATTTTATTGTTTATTGAGTATCTGGGCGGTTTTCAACAGTTGTAGGTGCAACTTGGTCAAATAGACGCGTGACCTCTATTTGGTTAGAGAAAATATTTCAGTCGTAACAGCAGAATATGGTTTACATGACATTTTGGACACATATAATGCATGAAGTCTGGGACACATACAGCCAAAAATGCATGAAACGTATAGAATCTGGGAAGCATGGACTGCACGGCAGCCAGAGACCCATTGGATGCATGGAATGCATGGAGTCTGTGACGCATGCGGCCAGAAATGCAAAAGATGCATGGAATCTGGGATGCATGAACTGCACAATGGCTGAAAATGTATGGGATGCATGGAGTCTGGGACGCATAGGCCAGAGCTGCATGGAATTTTTTGTCGTGTTGAACACATGTGTTGCACAATCCTTGAGACTTTTGTCTTCTAGTGAGGTTTTATCTTTTGAGGCGTCCAGAGAGTCATTCCTGTCAGGATTCTGTATCAGACTTGATCTGGTCGACGTCATGTCAGGTCCATCTGCGGCCTAGGTTTGCTTCGGTTGTTTGGACTGTATACATGTAGCATTTTTGAGCCGCATGGTGACTATGCGGTCCAATTTTTGTTGAACTTTATTGTGGGGTGCATGGTTGTTGGCCACATGGATCCATATTTTTTATGCTTCTACAAGCCACCCTTCAAAGTTTTTAAACTGATAAGTTTAAAATACTTTGAATAAGAAGCATGTACGGGGCGTTATTGGTCGTATGGATGTTGTACCGTATAGACGTATGTCGCCAGGCTGTCACGTTATTTATTGCCATATTTGCTCTGACCCTTGAGTGGATGTTGTTCGGATTTCAAGCTGCCTCTTTACGCAGATCCCAAGCGAACGACTGTAAAGGTTAAGGCCGCCCCAAAAACTCAACCGTCAGTCGCTGTCATTTGATAACAGTGGAGCACAATAATTTCGAGGAGTTAATCTTGTCTTTTAGTAGCCTATAAGTAGAGGCCTGGAGGAGGAGAGAGAACTTTCTGTTTCTGCTGAGATTTTCCATCCCCTTTGTCTTTACTACTTCCTCTATTTTTGACCGTCTTCTCCGACTACTTGTCATGGCCCCTAAAGCTCCGTCTTTCTTGTCAAAGGCCAAGAAGGCCGTCGACAAGGGGAAGCGCCCTGCTTCTTCATCTATAACTGAGGATGAGGCACAAACCTTTCATCCAGACATTCAGGTACCTATCAAAGGTAAGGGTTGGAGTAGAAGTTTGGACACACAAACACTTTATATGAGGGCTGTTATGCGGATCCTTCCATATGACCATGCTGTATGCTTTATGCGCGGGTCTTTTTTGGCTGAGTGCACGGGACTTGACTCGGCCGCATGCACCCTTCGTGACTTGGTAGCATGGACCCTCCATAATTTGGCCGCATGGAAGTCTTGACTTGGCCGTATGTACCCTTCATGACTTGGTCACATGGACCCTCCATGTTTTAGCTGCATGGAGGTCTTTACTTGGCCGCATGTACCCTTCATGACTTGGTCGCATGGACCCTCCATGATTTGCCTGTATGGAATCTAACTGTCTTTCTGCCTTTGATTTTATAGTGACTTTATCCGTGGCTCCTTCAAAGGAGGTGCTGGTTAGGCGTGCCCAGGCTGCCCTGGGTATTAGGCTTGATTATATAGTGGCAAATGTTCAGGAACAAATGAACAAGAATTAGTCTGAGGCGAGGCTGAAGTTAATAGCGGGTCAACCCTCGTTCTATTTGCTTAGCCAACTGAACTCCGGGACGATCGAATGCGACAAAGGCAAAAACTTTTTTGAAGCCGATCTTCCTTTTTGGGGATGCTCTCACTGTCTCAGACCCCCAGGTAGTGAAGATTAAGGAGAGCTAGAACTTCTTCTACAGTGGGACGAAGGTGCATATACCTACGATAGAGCGCCATTTACCTTTGTTTGCTTTCAATATGGTGCCTCTTCAGAGGAAGATGTTGGGTAACCTGACTCCAGACCAAAAAGTAACCCAAGTCGGCTGTATCCGTTTTAACTCTGAGCTGAAGAGAGAGGCGTTGACTAAAGAATCATTCTCTTATTCCATTCACGGGTAAAAACCTGGATCCTTCGCGAGTGAGATGGGGCCGAATTTCCATTTTTACGAAGCTGATAATTTTTTAAACCTGTTTGCAGCCAAGGCGTCCTATCCCCGGGGAAGAGTTAGCCTGCTCAACTGGGTATATTATTCGCCTTCTTGGATTGTCCTAATAACGTGGGTGTCAGTGGAGTATGAGCAGACCTTGAAGATGGCCAACCTCTATTACGCCATAAGGGGTTCATATTATGGTTTGGAAAAGAATTCGAAGTTGTTTGTGGCCTTGGTCGAGATATACAACTGTCGTACCGAGACCTTCTTACTCTTGGCGGTGAGTTGGGGCTCGCCCTTCATGAGATGTACGATATCTCACTGTTACCCTGGGATGAGGAACCGTATGAGTACACCCCGTCTAACGAGGAATTTGAGCAGCAACATCCAGAATTTCTTACCGTATACCCGAAAGTGTTGTGCCACTATAGTAGTTGCCAGCATATTTCCAAGAAGAAGGACAAGAGCTCGGAGGGGAGTTTACCCCATATCAAGGCCTAGATCAATAACCTTTTTAGTACTGAAGCCTTGGGTCAGGTCACCGTTCGGAGCCCCCAAACTCAGAGGGAAGTTGACGACCAAGTGTGTGGCACCAAGAGAACTTCCAAAACTGGCGAATGGTTCTGTTGTTCTGGTGACACCTTCAGTTATTTCTACCAAGATACACAACTATTGTCTGACAAAGCTTTCTTGGTTGGATTCTTGATGATATGGCTATGAACTTGCGTAGTCTAGGGAGGCTCTGGGGCGATTGGGAGGATTAGCCGTAACCTCATCCTCCCTGCTGTGAAGTTAATCTTCAAGCATAAGCTTTATTTTCTCCCCGCGATGGTCTGTAGCATCCATCGTGGGCTTCGTGCTTTCACCAACAAGGTAATTGCTCGGGACCCCTTCAAAGATTTTAACCGGGTCGAGATACCTTACCACTATCTAATAGGTTGGTTGCTGATGCATTACCCATCTTTGATGCGACCCGGTGCCGAAGAGACGACGACGGAGGTGACACCTTTATTCATCAATATGGTAGGATGCCTTGGGCTTATACTAAGGTTCCCGCTTGTCGGCACGTGCTCGCTCGCATGGTAGACTATTCTTTCTTTGTTTTAGTCCCAAAGTTCACAGAGGATGAGGTGAATGGGTTCCAGTGTGATGGTGGCGCCGACCGTCAGGTTTTGTCTCCGACGCTCTTCCACTAGCTGATTTCCATCCGGCCTTCCCACTTAGGGTATCAAAATTAGAACCTTGTCTTCCTGGAACCCTATCTGCCGAGTAGGTTCGTCCGACAGTTTGGTTATAGCCAGCTCTTTTTAAGCAACCCAAGCTCGTATCTTAGTTTCGAAGGTAGCGTCCTTGATGGAGCCCGAGCATGGGATTACTATTTTGCGACCAGTACTTAGGTCTAGTTTTCTTTGCCAGATGATAAAGTTCATAGGTATATCATGCATGCAGCGGCTATTTTTTATGTGGCCGTGAACACCCCTTCACTTGGCTTTGATCGGGATACCAGCTTTATTGTGGGCACTAAGATGAATAGCCGGTGCGGGAAGTCGTGGCAAAGTCGGGCGAAAGGCAAGGAAAATGTCATTGTTGTTGACTCTGACTCGGGGACAGAGGAAGGAGATACTTCTGACAATACTTCTTTTCCCATAAATTTTTTGGCGAAGCACATGGCCTCCCCGATACGGAGCCGTCCCTAGAAAAGAAGAATACATGAACCCTCCATGGCCACGGGGTCTCGTTATAGAAAGCAGGTTGCTGTCAAGGCCCTTGTGCAGGCTAGCGAGGAGGAAGAAGAAGGATGTGAAGAAGAGGAAGAAGACGAGGTGGGGGTAGGACCCCACATGGTGGAGGATTCTGGAGTAGCCCCTGCTTTAGGTGTTGAGATGGTATTTATTGACCCTCCAATTTAATTCTTCCTGGTCCCTTGTATAAATATTCTTGTTCTGGTTTGTTTGACAATTTGCAGAAGCAGGGGGAGAAGGATTGTCCCTGGCGAACGGCCGCCTCGGTGGTCTCTAACTAAGAACTGGAGGAGGAGACTTTCCCGGAGTCTGACATGGGTGCCTCAGAGCCTGCACCTGAGATTTTTAGATTTTAAGAGACAGGTACGGGCGTGTCAGAGCCTGCTTTTAAAACTTTGGAGGCCCACGAGATGGGTGCCGATGTATCATAGCCCTTCACCTTATTTGAGCATGTCTCTGTGGATGATACAGAAGCCATTGGGAATGCTTTGACTATGCCATACAGGCCGTAACCCCTGCCACCTTCTCCTGGTATGTTATCTCTTATACTTATCAATGAAGATATATTCTAGCTTCAGCTTCTCGTTCTTCAGGCGAAGCTGACTACTGGTTATTTTGGTCGTGTAGGCACTGCCTCTCCTTTGAGGACCGTGGATGTGGCCGAGGGTCAGGACTGGCTTGTTCAGAGGAGGCCTTATTCTCTTTTTAGCCCTTCTGGAGGTAATGAGCACCCTGTAGGCATAGTATCCTGCTCCGCGTTGGTACTATGAACAAGTGATATCGGTTTGTTGACTCAAAAAAGAAACCTTCTTGAAGATCTTCTTGTTGAACCAGAAGATGACTGATCAAGGTGAGTGGGCAGAACTTTATTCTCTGATTCTTGTATGTCTTAATAATGAATCTGAGTTTTATAATGCATATTGTTAAAAAGATTATTATTTTTATCACATAAATAATAGAACTGCATGCTTAGCTAAAACTTGAATGCTTGTCAATAAAAGAACCTTGCGATGCTAATAAGAAGAGTAAGAGATTGCTTGAGCATGTTTCCTTATCGCTTGTGTTTTGATCGAACTACTTCGTACTTGAACTTGATCGGAAAGATGACGGTTAGTCCGTACAGAGATAAAAGAGAAGAGATAGATGGTCTGCTTATTTATTTCGCATGCATCTTAGAGTTTATCTGATAGTGTTTTATACATTCGTATCGGTCGGACAATGGCTATTAGTGCAGAGCTGAACCTTGGTCCCGACTGCTATTTTGAGCATATTTTAGTAAAAAGCAACCATGAGTCACAACTGTTAATGACATCAGATAAAAGAGTCATTAGTTAGTTGGATTACCGCTACTGATCCTGAGTTTCTCGGGGACCAAAATTATATAGATAGTTTATCTTGTTTGCTTGATAGAATGATAGTCCACTAGATGGTGCATTCTCCCTAAAGTCTTTGGGTATAGCTCATGAGATACGCTGTGCATACCCTAATAGTAGAAGAATTGGCTTGTCTTGTGTGCTTGAATGAATTAAACTGAACTCTGATTTCAAAGATATTTTTAAAAGAAGTAATATGACTCTACTCATGTATTGCATGTAACGAACCTAGGTAAAACTAGAAAGATCACTAGTAATGTAATATTTTATAAAATAATTATTTAGTGTTGGTTTTAGTGAATGTTGCTTCTGTTTGTTGATTTTATACTCACTGGTACTTTCTCCAAAGTGCTGACCCACCAACAGTTTGCTTGTTCGCAGGTGCTGGATCGTCTGAGGAAGCGATAGTTGTGCCTCATCTCCAGGACCCAAAAATCTGGTGTCGATGTCTTGAGCCGTATTGAGATATTTTGAGCTGCTTTTGTATAGAAGGATATAATGTATTGAACGATACCATTATATTTAGGAACCCCGTGCCTTGACCTTTATCCCATATACTCAGATGTATTACTATTTATAACACTGCTCCTTTGCTGGAAACTTGATCGGTTTGATGATAGCTACAACTTTAACGATGTTGCCTTGTGTGAGCGCAACCCCACGCTCGTACGATATCATACCTCGATGGCAAATGACATACGTCCCACGGGAGTGCCGAGATGCGGTGATTCGTGCGCCCGACGGGGGCATTGTCGGGACCTTCGGGATCGGGGATGATAGAATGGTATCATAGCAACTCGATCATCTGGGCTTACGCCCATTTTGCTGTTATTCCTAGATGATGATTCCTTCCCCATTGATATCATTGCTGAGTTGAGTGTTTCATACAATAAGTCCATAAATATTCTCAAATATGATAGCAAAAGTTTTTTGGATTTGATTTATTGCTTGAGATTTATGATTTCTTGTTTCTTGATTTGATAGAGTTTTTTATTAAGTATGGTGAGGGATGAGGACCAGCGCTCTGGATATCGAAAGTTTTTCCTTGAAACTTTGAAGATAAAACTTTTTCTTGGTGGATAAGTATGTAGTGTCCCACTCCGCGTTGGCACTATAAACAAGAGATATCGGTTTGCTGACTCAAAAAGAAAACTTTCTTGAAGAGCTCCTTCTTGAACCAGAAGATGACTGATCTAGTGAGTGTGCAAAACTTCATTCTTTGATTCATGTATGTCTTAATAATGAATCTGAGTTTTATAATGCATGTTGCTAAGAAGATTATTATTTTCGTTACATGAATAATAAAATTGCATGCTTAGCTAGAACTTGAATGCTTGTCAATAGAAGAACTTTGCCATGCTAATAAGAAGAGTAAGAGATTGCTTAAGCATGTTTCCTTATCGCTTATGTTTTGATAGAATTACTTCGTACTTGAACTTGATTGGAGAGATGACGGCCAGTCCGCACAGAGATATAAGAGAAGAGATAGATGTCTGCTTGTTTATTTTATATGCATCCTAGAGTTTATCTGATAGTGTTTTATGCATTCAAATCAGTCAGATAATGGCTATTAGTGCAGAGCTGAACCTTGGTCCCGGATGCTATTTTGAGCGTATTTTAGTGAAGAGCAACCATGAGTCACAACTGCTAATAGCATCAGATAAAAGAGTTATTAGTTAGCTGGATTACCGCTACTGATCCTGAGTTTTTCGGGGACTAAAATTATATAGATAGTTCATCTTGTTTGCTTGATAGAATGATATTCCATTATATGGTGCATTATCCCTAGAGTCTTTGGGTATAGCTCACGAGACACGTTGCGCACACCCTGAAAGTAGAAGAATCGGCTTATCTTGTATGCTTGAATGAATCGAACTGAACTCTGATTTCAAAGATGTTTCCAAAATAAGTAATATGACTCTGCTCTTGTATTGCATGTAATGAACCTAGGTAAAACTAGAAGATCACTAGTAATATAATATTTTGTAACATAATTTCTTAGTGTTGGTTTTAGTGAATGTTGCTTTTATTCGTTGATTTTATACTCACCAGTACTTTCACCAAAGTGCTGACCCACCAACAGTTTGCTTGTTAGCAGGTGCTAGATCGTCCGAGGAAGTGATAGTCGTGCCTCATTCCCAGGATCCAGAAATCTGGTGTCGATGCCTTGAGCCATATCGAAATATTTTGAGCTAATTTTGTATAGAGGGACATAATATATGGAATAATGCCATTATATTCAGAGAACTACGTGCCTTGACCTTTGCCCCGTATACTCAGATGTATTACTGTTTGTAACACTGTTCCTTCGTTGTAAACTTGATCGGTTCGATGATAGCCATAACTTTAATGATGTTGCCTTATGCGAGCGTAACCCCAAGCTCGCATGGCATCACACCTTAATAGCAAATGACATACGTCCAGTGGGAGTGCCGAGGCTCGGTGATTCGTGCCCGGCGGGGGGCTGTCGGTGTAATACCCCGCAACCGCTCGGAGCGTTATACTGAGTCGGACTGAATGAATCAAATGCTGGTTACATTTGAAATGTTAGATTTTGGGAAGAAGGATTAATCGAGTTGGTTTCAATGTGCAGATGGCTAGCGGGTTCGATGGAAATCAGGTGTTCGTTCAGAACAGTACTGAATAGCTGGATGGGAGCGATAATGCCATCTTCCTTAATCCGATCGGTCGGATGATTTGGAGAGCACGGCCTGCTTGTACAGTCATACCAGTTGAGTAGATCGCGCTTGCATCGGACCACGGGTTCAAGGGATTGGCCGTATCGACATGACAGGATGCCTAACGGGATCAAATATTATGAGTGGGCTCTTTCTCTTCTCCTCTACTCCTTCATGCCTAATAATATGGAAAACGCGTAAAAGGCTTGAACACTTGGGTTAAAACATTGGGAATCACTACACTGAGGCGTGCATAGAGTGTACGTCGTTGGCTTGAAATGATTTACGTGTTGGTTAGTTAGAACTAGAGTTGGATAATACATTTGAGGCAGTCGGTTGGATACATTGGGATTATGCTTGGACGGTTGGAATTATACAAGTTGGAATGATACATTGAGGCAAATGGGAATATCGGGAATTCGGACGAGCGAGCGTGCATCCGTGCACGAGTATCACTTGGTCTCTTTGTCTTACAAAGCGAGCAGTTGCGGTTCGAAACCGAACAACTGCATCGGCGAGGGCGTTATACCACGGTTGGGGCATTTTGCCATGGGTTTGTCCCGAGTTGGGGTGTTGCATCCAATATGAAATATTGAGTTGAGCAGAGGCATTTGCCTATGGAAACACTTGATATTTTGGTGCCTTGGGCTATATATATTGAGGTCGAGATTTGGATTCTTTGGTTGGGTATGTTGGAAGAATGGTTATGGATGTTTTGGTTGGATATTCGGTTATGGATGCTTCGGTTGGATATTCGGTTGAACGAGTCTAGGATCGCTTGGTGGGGCGAGAATGTTCGATCCTCTCGTCATACCTACTTTCTGTATGTCACGGACAACCTGTGTACACAGGGTTTGACATTTCCTCGAAACGGCTTCCCGGGGCACTGGGACCGTATCGATCCGGAAGGAAATATTGATTCGTGCTAGTCACGATGTATTGCGGGACCTCCAGCGGGGCTTGCATCCCGGGCTGATAGGGTTCACCGTTAATGCTTTGAATATGTCCTTTATGGCTTTGCCAGTGACTTCATATAGATAAGAGTTGGCTTGCTTTTCTTTCGTTGGTTTGGCTTTCGTGTAGGCGCGGCCACCTTGCCTCGGCAAGAGTATGCACTCGAGATGGGAATATAAACTTTGGTTGAGGATGGATATTGAGGTGAGACTGATGGTTCGATATGTTATCGTACAAGTGATGGCATTGAGTAGGACGAGTTGCATGCTAGTTTACTCCGGGTTGGATATATATAAATGCTTGTCGATTGGTTTGAGTTGAATGCTTGCATGCTTAAACTGCTTTACAGCTTTCCTTAACATGTCATCCATATGCCATGAAACGAATCTAGGATTCAAACTAGAAAGATCACCATATAATGGTTTGCATTCACTATTTTACTTAGTGTCGGCTTAGGCGAGTGGGTTACCCCGCTCACCAGTACGGTTGTGTACTGACCCACGTTTGTGGGCAATATTTCAGGTACGCAGGCGTAGTGGCGCTGCTTGGATATACGGGACAAGATGTATGAACTGTAAGTACCTTTGTGGGCTAGAGAAAAGAGCAAGAGCATTTCATCGCCTTCGTGGCATCGCCTTTGTGGCATTGCCTCGGGGCATTTTATTTGGACCCTATCGTGAGCTTCGCTGCGTATTACTCTGATGTGTGCTTGGTACACAATACTTGACTTTCGCTGCAACTTGGTTGATTCAATGATAACATTTGGTATTTGACAACATTGCCTTGTATGAGCGCAACTCCAGGCTCGTACGGCATCACGTCCCGATAGAACGATTGTCCCGCGGGAGAGTTGCAACGTGGTGATTCACGTTCAGCGGGGACTGTTGAGCTTGCGGAAGATTGGGGCGTGACAAATTGGTATCAGAGCGCCCGGTTCATTTATTCGGACTTGGTCCTTCGCTTCATCACAAACTCTAAATAGCTTTCGCGTGTCGTCTAGCTCTTGACTCTACTCGGTGCCGTATTGGATGTTTCATGCAATAAGTCTATATATTGCTGGTTGTGGCTGCATTTTATTCTTAGTTGTGTTGCCTTGGTTAGTTTTCGTAGGATCGCTTAGCCTTGTTGGGCGTTGTTGCATTCGTGCAGCAGTTGGTTGGTGTTGTTGCATTCGTGCAATAGTTGTGGGCTTTCGTTGGGTTGGCTTGGCTTGTCGTTTGGAGAGATTCTGATTGCCTCAATGTATCAGTTAGTTGGCTAACGAGATTTGGTTATGCGACATATTTTGGGTAGAAGCATTCGATGAGATTGGATCGTTGCACGAGTTTCTCGTGTAGCGACTGTGTTGGATAGAAGTTGGAATTTTGGCTGTGACGCATCGGTTGAGCATGTTTGGATTTTGGCTAGGGAATATTAGAAACGAGTTGCTCGTACAGCAAATGTGTGGAACCGTTGGGTATTGGGTTGGATTATCTGGAAGAGAGCTCGATAACGGGATTGCTCGTGTTGCTAAAAAGTATCAGACGATTTGAGAATATGTTGGCAGTATTGAGAACGGGATATAGCACGAGTTGCATCACAAAATTTATGAAAGATTTGGATGATTCAGGCATTGCCTGAGTTTTGTGTTGGACTCGAGTTAGGAAAGGCAGGATCATGCATAAGGGATGGTTCGAACAGATTCTTGGATCGGTGCAAGAAATCGTAGTGTGAGTAGCGACTTGATTCGGAGTGGTATATGGGATACCACATAGTGCAAGGCATTGAAAGTATTTTTGGTTGGACATCAATGGGAATTGCCTGAACGGACTCGGATAACAAATACAAGTCGGTTGGCGCAAATCGACTGGGTTGGAAAGAATAAAAATAGAGCAAGCGAATATTGAGTTGTGATTCGACAGAATCACCTCGGAATAGTCGGTTTGGGATAGGCGCTGGTTGACGCAGAGTAAGCACGAGGGCAACTATATTTCCAAGTGGTATATAGTGCAATAAAATTTGACTCGGGTATCCTTCGATATATTAGACTTGAGAACTCAAGAACGGAATCGTGCAAATGGAAGTATCGTTGGGCTTAAGAGGTGGGACAGAATCAGAACGAGCATTTGGGTTACGCTTGAGCAAAGTGATGGGATTATCGGAATGATATCGAGCACGGACTACGATTTTAGGAAATATATTTGAGCTGTTGGTTGAGTAATGAAACACGATTTGGTTTGGAGGAACAATAAGATGGATTCACACAAACTCGAAAGATTTTGGATATTGTTGCTCGAGAAGTCGACTCAGGTTTAGCGAAAATGGAATTTTGGGCAAAATGGAGCAACAATGGTAGATGGATTCTCCGGAAGACGTGGACGGATTGTGGCAACAACAGAAGGTAAAAGATTGTGGCGGACAGACTTTTAAAGATATCTAAATGTGGAAGCAACGTCGAAACAAATTACTGTGCTGCTCGAGTAAGTTGGACGTACATTGTGGGATGCGACAAACGAATAAGATTTGAGAAAGTCTTGAGTTTTGAGAATCATTGCAAGTGGTAGTGCGAGAATCGAACATGCAATTCAAAAATTTGATGGATTCAGGACAGAACGATGGATTGATGGAAGATGGTTTCAACGAGCGCGGTGCTCGGATTCGGAAGATCGCTCGGATGAATGGTTGGAATTTTGATTCGGATTTACAGATGAGATATAGCATGGTTTATAGTAACTGTCCATCGTGATGATTACAATTATCGAGCGTAGCTTCGGGACAGCTGACCCTAAGCGACCTTGCCCGTCGAATCGGATATGAATATGGTAAACCCATAGAACGACCCTTGAGGCGGCGTATTTGGGAATGCATCGAGGGCAGATATGAGCAATGATATTTGGCTTATTGACTGAGTGTTGGATTTGAGATACCCTTGGGATAGTCTTCAACTGAAGAAGCAGCCAAAAGATCGGAGCGATGGTGGAAGTAGCCTAGTCAACTGATGAGATTCAGAGTCACAGATTTTTATCGATGGCATCGCTCTGACTCATCGTGCCCTGGAAGGGAATAGAATTCTTATGAATTGACGACTGTGAAACTAGCTCGTGAAGTTAAAGCAGCGGCTCGTTCAGATCAAATCTTTGCGAATACTGGAAGGGACAGATTTGCCTCAGATTTACAAGATGTCGGAACTTAGTCTGGGAAGCGTGCTCGTTCAGAAGGCAAAGGTGATATTCTATGCTTCGAGGCAGTGGAAGCAGCGCGAAGGACTATTCCATGCGCAACCTAAGAATTGTGGCTAGTGTGTCCACGTTGAAATCGTGGCGACACTATCCTTTGGCGTGGCGGCGAGATCTTCGTGGATCACACGAACCTCAACATAGATATTCACCCTGTGAGATTTTGAGATGGCAGGAATGGTATTGGACTGAAATAATCTAAGCAAGTTGATATTTGGGTAAGTTGCATAGCTGGGGTAGTATCAGTTGAGTTGATCATTCGGTGCACGAGATAATATTTGGAGATGTTGCTAGTACAAATTTCAGAAATAGTGGGATGGATTGAGTTGGAACACGAACTGATTGAGTCGGTGGGAAATCTTCATATTTGAGAATAATGCTCAATCGAAAATGTTGGAATGGAAATCGGGATTGATTCAATTGGGAGCAAAGCAAATGGATGCCTCGGACATAAAGATACCCTTGTAACTTGTTCAAATTTGCTATCGCAAAGCTCGGCTGAAATGCATGTATTTTAGGGATGCCTTAAATATGTGTAAGATCCAAAACTAAGCGATGCGAAGAATTCGTATTGAGCTACAAGGAGGATGTGGGAATTCGAGAATTTGTACGAGCATTCAGCAGACGAGATGCTGAGTCAGAAATTGTGAATATGAGAGTTGCATAGAGCAGATCTATGGAATTGGATTGTGGCATACTAGTAAGGAATGAGTAACAGCACGGTTCGTGGACGAACCTGATTCTAAGTGGTATATTATGTAATGCCCCACAACCGCTCGGAGCGTTACGCTAAGTCGGACTGAATGAATCAAATGCTGGTTACATTTGAAATGTTGGATTTTGGGAAGAAGGATTAATCGAGTTGGTTTCAATGTGCAGATGGCTAGCGGGTTCGATGGAAATCAGGTGTTCGTTCAAAACAGTACTGAATAGCTGGATGGGAGCGATAATGCCGTCTTCCTTAATCCGATCGGTCGGATGATTTGGAGATCATGGCCTGCTCGCACGGTCATACCAGTTGAGTAGATCGCGCTTGCATCGGACCACGGGTTCAAGGGATTGGCCGTATCGGCAGGACAGGATGCCTAACGGGATCAAATATTGTGAGTGGGTTCTTTTCCTTCTCCTCTACTCCTTCATGCCTAATAATATGGAAAACACGTAAAAGGCTTGAACACTTGGGCTAAAACATTGGGAATCACTACACTGAGGTGTGCATAGAGTGTACGTCGTTGGCTTGATAGGATTGTGGCTTGAAATAATTTACGCGTTGGTTAGTTAGAACTAGAGTTGGATAATACATTTGAGGCAGTCGGTTGGATACATTGGGATTATGCTTGGACGGTTGGAATTATATAAGTTGGAATGATACATTGAGGCAAATGGGAATATCGGGAATTCAGGCGAGCGAGCGTGCATCCGTGCACGAGTATCACTTGGTCGCTTTGTCTTGCAAAGTGAGCAGTTGCGGTTCGAAACCGAACAACTGCATCGGCGAGGGCGTTATACCACGGTTGGGGCATTTTGCCATGGGTTTGTCCCGAGTTGGGGTGTTGCATCCAATATGAAATATTGAGTTGAGCAGAGGCATTTGCCTATGGAAATACTTGATATTTTGGTGCCTTGGGCTATATATATATTGAGGTCGATATTTGGATTCTTTGGTTGGGTATGTTGGAAGAATGGTTATGGATGTTTTGGTTGGATATTCGGTTATGGATGCTTCGGTTGGATATTCGGTTGAACGAGTCTAGGATCGCTTTGTGGGACGAGAATGTTTGATCCTCTCGTCATACCTACTTTCTGCATGTCACGGATAACCTGTGTATACAGGGTTTGACATTTCCTCGAAACGGCTTCCCGGGGTACTGGGACCGTATCGATCCGGAGGGAAATATTGATTCGTGCTAGTCACGATGCATTGCGGGACCTCCAGCGGGGCTTGCATTCCGGGCTGATAGGGCGCACCGTTAATGCTTGGAATATGTCCTTTATGGCTTTGCCAGTGACTTCATATAGATAAGAGTTGGCTTGCTTTTCTTTCGTTGGTTTGGCTTTCGTGTAGGCGCGGCCACCTTGCCTCGGCAAGAGTGTGCACTCGAGATGGGAATATAAACTTTGGTTGAGGATGGATATTGAGGTGAGATTGATGGTTCGATATGTTATCGTGCAAGCGATGGCATTGAGTAGGACGAGTTACATGCTAGTTTACTCCGGGTTGGATATATATAAATGCTTGTCGATTGGTTTGAATTGAATGCTTGCATGCTTAAACTGCTTTACAGCTTTCCTTAACATGTCATCCATATGCCATGAAACGAATCTAGGATTCAAACTAGAAAGATCACCATATAACGGTTTGCATTCACTATTTTACTTAGTGTCGGCTTAGGCGAGTGGGTTATCCCGCTCACCAGTACGGTTGTATACTGACCCACGTTTGTGGGCAATATTTCAGTTACGCAGGCGTAGTGGCGCTGCTTGGATATACGGGACAAGATGTATAAACTGTAAGTACCTTTGTGGGCTAGAGAAAAGAGCAAGAGCATTTCATCGTCTTCGTGGCATCGCCTTTGTGGCATTGCCTCGGGGCATTTTATTTGGACCCTATCGTGAGCTTCGCTGCGTATTACTCTGATGTGTGCTTAGTACACAATACTTGACTTCCGCTGCAACTTGGTTGATTCAATGATAACATTTGGTGTTTGACAACATCGCCTTGTACGAGCGCAACTCCAGGCTCGTACGGCATCACGTCCTAATAGAACGATTGTCCCGCGGGAGAGCTACAACGTGGTGATTCACGTTCAGCTGGGACTGTTGAGCTTGCGGGAGATTGGGGCGTGACAGTCAGGACCTTCGGGATTGGGGCATGACAGTAGGGTCTGCTGCCGGTTCCTCTGTACGGAGGAGCTTTTCCCTTCTGTTGCTGAGGTCCCTTTAGATGGTGGGATAGCATGCCATCTTGATAAGGCTGTTCCTGATGTCTGTGACACCATGGTGGTTGGATCGTCATCTGGGGTTGCTGTGACGCTATCTGGGGTTGGTGCGCAGGCGGGAGCCAAAATAACGGGATGCCTTGGTACTCTTGTCCTGGGTCGCACCACCAGTCTTGCTCAGCTGTCGGGTGTCCGGGCCTTTGAGATGGCTATGATGGGTTGGAATGTAATTCATGTCCCTGGTCGCTCCTCCGCTACTGTCTCCCCGTCAAGGTCATCGGGCGTTATTGTACAACCTGCTGCACCAGTGACTTCTTTATCGTACCAGCCGCCTTTGACTCCGACAACGCTGGAGAAGATTGATAAAAATGTCCAGATCTTCCTTCAGAGCTTCTATAAGCAGGGGGTCCAAAGTGTGTTGGAGCAAAACATGCCATTCGACTGGGCGAAGCGCTTTGCTAAGATTCAGGCACATTCTCTGAGGAGCATCCCTGGCTTAGAAGAGACGGCAGATCTCCTGTACCAAAAGTTGGCGGAGGTAGAGCAATGTCTGATGGAGCTGCGACAGCATCAACAGGCCAATATGGGGATACTGATATCCTGTGAATATGAGGAGTTCTCAGCTGGGCTGGATGCAGAGAAGGCCCTCTTTGCTTCCTCTAAGGAAGGCTTACAACATGACCTCGAGAAGTTGTAGGAGGAGCGCGGGTACCCTCAGAGAGGAATGCCTCACCAGGCAAAAGGACTTGACCAAGGAGATCAGACAGATCCAAGCTAAGCTTGATGTGCTGGAGAATAACCTCCAGGAGGTTTAGCAGGAAGAAGAGGCTATTCCAATTGGGTAGTGAAGAACATGGCTGCTATTTCTGTTATGGTGTAGAAGGAGGATGACCGATATGAGTCCTACGTTCGCTAAGAGGATCCCGAGGTTATGGAAAAAGAGGTTGAGTGTCAAATTAAAACGTGCCTTGATGGTCACGTTTCCTCTCTCCATGGGCGGATAGCAGAGTTGTGCTCCAATGATCAGCAATAGTAGTTTGCATTCTATTTTCTAAGACCATCCCCCTTTTTTTTGTGGTTGGGGCGCTGGTAGCCCTTTAAGTGTAGTTTGCTTTTTTCACTTTAGTAAAATAAAATAAAAGCTTTCCTTTTTGTTGTGATTGTCTGTTTGGCTTGATTTGTATTCTGAGAGAGAAATGACCACTTCTTGCGCTTCAAGTGTTGATGTAAGCCTGACGTGTTCATACTGCTGTGTCAGTCCGGATCTCTGAGAGGATTACCCCAAATTCTGGCAATCACATCTTGGGTTGTGCAGGAGCGAATTGTCACGTCTTGCCGAGTAAATAGTTATGGCTCAAGAAGTAAGCTGTCGATTCCCCGCTTATAAGAGGAAAACAATCTCAAAACTCTTTACACAAATTCATCTTTAGTGCGATAGCTTCTGGAGATACTCCAATACGTCTGTTCCCGCGGCGTCGGTTACCCCTGATCCACTCTCCAGTAAGCCCGAGTTGCTTCCTATTGAGGGAGGAAAGAAACGTCCATTGTTCGAGTGCGCAAGGCGGACATCTTCCAAGAACTCTTGGAAACTCCTATTGACTCGGAGATATAAGGTGTTGGGGAAGCTCCATATCTCTTGCTTGCATCCTCAGGCATTTGAATTTTTCAATTTCTTGCCATGTACATCAGTAATTCGAAAGATTTTAATTCCTCTTCTTCTTGATGTTTGTAATCTCTTCTTCCTTTTTTTGTTTTAATAAAAGAAGAAATCACTTTCTTAGGACATCGTGATATTTGGTGTGCTTGTACTAGAGGTAATAAGGATGTAGTACAACAACTGTGGTTAATAAGGACATCCCACTGGGGAATTTTTGGTGGACTCACTACTTCTTGCATACTATAGTACAAGTAATAAGTTCAAAAATAATCCCTATCAGAGGTGATATGGTTTGGTGGACTTAACACCGTTGGCGCACTTAAATTTAAGAGCAGGTGATAAGTTGAGTTGACTACTGGTGATAGTCGTAGGGAGAGGTTTGCTTATAGTTTAATTGGATATGGCACACTCTCGGGGGAGGATGTGAGGACAATAGCTCAGGGGTGACGGAGACGTGAGCTGATCAATATCCATACCGAGAGTTTAGGTATGATCCTGGTATTTTTATGGAAGAAGAAGGAAGCGCGCCAGAAGTAATATGGATGTTATCTCACTGGAGGATTTTTGGTGGACTTACTACTTTTTGCGCATGAGAGTGCAAGTAATAAGTTAGAAAATAATCCCTATTAGAGGTAATATGGACATGATAGGTCTTGTGGACCCATTACTTTTTGTGCATGTTAGCGCACGTAATATATTTGGAACAAGCCATTCCAGAGGTGATATGGACGTGACAGTTTTTGTGGACTTAATACCGCTGGTATACTTTGGTAAGTACGGGTGATAAGTGGGGTTGACAACCGATATCAGAGGTAATATGGACGTGATGATCGATGGCCAAGACCAAGAAGTTTGCTCAGAGGTAATATGGATATGGCAAATTTTGTCGGATTGGTGTATTAGAACTACAGTCCAGAGGTAATTGTGGACATGAACCAGCGCCCAGGAAGATACGATGTAGTTTCGTAATAGAGGAGTACAAGTCTAATTTAGATGTAGTACTTTTTGAGAAACTTGCCATTAATGAGCATCATGAGCAAGTCGTCATGGGATTTTGTCAGCCGGTAGGCGCCGTTGGAGAACACAGTTTCCACAATGAATGGGTCCTCCCATTTGGGTTAAAATTTGCTTACCGCTTTGTGAGTCATAACCATCGGTCTTCTTACTGCTAAGACGAGGCTACCCACTTGGAAAATTCTCTATTTTACCCGTTTGTTGAAGGCTCCAGAGAGACATGCTTGATACATCTCGATGCGTTTTTGAGCTAAGAGCCATTTCTCGTCGAGTGCTTCCAACTCCTTTAACCATGGGTGGTAATTAACGTCCGCAGTTAGCCGGTTGGAGAGATCCACTCGTAGTGAGAGAATCTGGATCTCGAATGGGAGGGCCACTTTGCTTCCGTACACCAGAGAGAATGACATATTGTTAGTAGCTGTCCGGACAGTTGTACGGTAGGCCCAGAGACATTCACCCAGCTTCTCGTTCCAGTCGCGTTTACTGGAAGATACACATTTTTTGAGGAGCTTGAAGATGGTTTTGTTGAATGCTTCCACCAAACCATTTGCTGTGGGGTTGTAGGCTGTAGAGGCTATGTTTTGGATTCAAATTTTTTCACAAAATTGATAGAAAGCATGACTCGCGAATTGCTGACTATTGTCGTGGATGATCCTCCGAGGCAAGCCAAAGCGATATATGATATGATGCTTGACGAAGCTAATCAAGTTTGATGTCTTTACTTTGACGAGTAGAATAAATTTTGCCCACTTGGAGAAGTAATCGGTGCTGGCAAGCATAAACTGATGCCCCTTAGACGAATACAGGCTTATCGATCTGACGATGTCCATCCCCCATGCTTCGAACGACCATGATGCTACCTTTGGGTGTAGGAACTCTGATAGCTGGTGGATAAAGTCTGTGTGAATCTGGCATATTTGATATTTTCTCGCATAATCAACATCATCTGCTACCATCGTAGGCCAGTAGTAGCCCATTCTCCAAAGATGGTTTTATAGCTTCGGACCGGGTTGATGCGCCCCGCAGACATCATCGTGAGCTTCACGGAGGGCTTATTTTATCTCTGTGTTCGATAAGCATCATAGTAGAAGGTCGTCATAGGACCGACGATATAATATTTTGGTCTCTGTGTCATAATAGAAACGGAGAAAACATCTCCTGATTGAAGTGGCCTCCTTTGGATTCTCGGAAAGAATTTCATAGACTGCATAGTCAATGAATGGAAGCCTCAAATCCTGAGTATTGGTGTCGACCTCTGCTGCATAGCTAAGACACAAGCATAGGTTGCTCTTGGGATAGACCAGCTCTTGGACGACTAATGAGTATTGTTTGGTACCGCCCAGGAAACAGCGAGGCCGGCTAAGGCGTCAGCCTTAATATTTTGCAATCAAGGGACATGCTCTATGAAGAATATCTCGAATATTGTGATAATGCTAAGCACAGCTTGGTAGTAGGGGATCAAGTCTTTGTTTTGGACTTCATACTCGCCCCAGACCTGTTTGACTACTAGCTGAGAATCACCGTAAGCCTCCAGGTATTCTACTCCAACTTGATTAGCAAGTTAGAGCCCGATGATTAAGGTATTGTACTCTACCATATTGTTGGAGCATGGCTCCATGAGAGAGTAGGCACGATTGATAAAGAGGCCGTATGGGAAGATCAACACTATCCTGACCCCAGTGATGATGCCGCCTTTGGCCCCTGCTCTTAAAGCGTCGTCAAAGAACATTTGCCAAACACCTTCGTGTGAAGTGATGTTGGAGTCCGCAGCCTCGTTTGGAATATGCTCATAGAGCTTCGAGATTTCTGACCCAGGGTGGGCTGCTAGAAAGTCTGCCAGTGCTTGACCCATGACGGCCTTCTATGGGATAAACACCATATCATATGGAGATAATAGTATTTTCCAGGTAGCCAAGCGGGAACTGAGTGCCCCTGGTTTGATCATGAGGACCCTAAGGGGGTTGACTCACGAGATTACATGAATGGTCTGTCCAGCCACGTAATGTCGAGTTTTATGAATAGTGAATACTAGAGCAAGGCATTCTTTCTCAACGTGGTATACCTATGCTCTGTGCCGACCATCATCCGGCTAAGGTAGTATATGGCCTACTCGTGGCCTGTATCACTTTTTTGGGCTAACAGGGTACCGAAAGAGTGCTCCATCATGCATACATAGAGTAAAAAAGGCTTTTCCATGATCAGGGCCACCAGTACATGAGGGTTTGATAGGTATTCCTTGATGTCGTCAAACGTACGTTGGCACTTTTTGTCCCAGATAAAGGAGACACCGTTCTTCATGAGCTGAGTGAATAGACGACAACATCCAGAGAGATTTGATATGAACCTCATGATGTATGCCAGCCTCCCTTGAAGGCCGCAGAGTTCCCAGAGGTTCTTTGGCAGGCTCATCTCCAGGATGGCCTTGATCTTATCGGGGTCTATATGAATACCCCAAGAAGTGATAATGAAACCTAGGAATTTATCCCTGGAGACTCTCAGGAAGGACTTGGTTGGGTTCATCTTGAGGCGGTGTGCACGCATTAAGTCAAACACAGTCCTCAAGTCTTGGATGTGATCATTTTTAGAGCGACTCTTGACGGCGTTGTCATCGACATAGCATTCCACCGTCTTGCGCAGATGTTCATAGAAAATGGTGCTCATATCTCGCTGTTATGGAGTACATGTATTCTTTAGACCGAAAGACATGAACGTGTAGCAGTATACGCCTATTGGGGTCCGGAATGATGCATGCTTCTCGTCGTAGCCTGAGAAGCCGTCCATGAAGGACATGCGCTCGAAGCCACCGGTATTATCGATCATTATGTCGGTGATCGGGAGGGGAAATTAGTCCTTAGGACATGCCTCATTTAGATCATGAAAGTTGATGCAGATTCGAATCTTTCCATTCTTCTTGACGACATACACTATGTTGGCTACCCAGACAGGATATTATTCCTCGTGGATGAAGCCACTAGCTATCAGCTTGTTGACTTCAGCTTCGATAGAATTTATTAAGTCTGGCCGAAACCATCGTTATTGTTGCTTGATCGGTTTGGCGTTCGGGCAAATATTGAGTTTGTGGACAGCAATTTGAGGATTCAGCCCTATCATGTCTTCATAACTCCCGGCAAAGATATCAATATATTCCCTGACGAGCTGTAGCAGGGATTTTCGGTCTTCTTCGGACAGACTTTTACTGATGAAGATACGTTTGGGGGAGGATTCATCACACAGATTGACTTGTATGACTTTGTCCTCTGTAGGAGGTTCTCGTTGTTCAAACCGCATCTCCCATTGTGTGTCTAGAAGTTGGGCCAACGGTTCTACTTCAAAGAGTTCCTATGGATCTTTGTCGTCTTCCTCAGGGTCAGCTGACACCTTGTTGGCAAACAATGTTTGCTTGAGCATCTCCCTGATACTGAGTCGGAGTCCCAAGCAGAAGATTGCGAAGAGTGGGAGTGAACCTCATCTTCTTTATCTGAACCTTTGAGGGTTTTGGGAGGCATTATGTACCCTAAGACATGCTTGGTTTTATGGTAATAATCCTTGAACTTGCCTGCGGGAGCAGGTAGACGCAGGGACAGCCATCGGCCCTTGTCGTAGTTTAAATCTCGATTATTTTTAAGGTCATAACCCATATTCTTGATGATATATTTTGCTTAATCTCTAAACCGGTAGAGTTGTATTTTGTCGGTGTCGAGTTCTGGCTCTTGTTCCTCTGGGGTGAAGGTTCAGGGGCATTCAACCCTGCTGAAGATGATAGATTTGTCTTCCCTCCTCCTTGCTAGAACCGTGAAGTAGGAACCTTGACTAGGGAGGATCTGGTTTACTGCATAGGTGATAGTCACCTATGTTTGTAGGTGTAAGCCTAGACCATGCTCCATAAAGTACAATGTGATGATATGTGTATGCTTAAAAAAAATTAAAGATAACCCTTTATTAATAAAATAAGCTATCTCTTCCAGAGGAATCATATCATCGAGGGAAGGGACGTTGGCTTGAGTGGCCATATATTATTCTAGTTCGTCATCCTCATGGGCTACCCCCAGCAAGATTAAAGGCATTAGTGGCTTCCTGTGTAGTTTTACCACCAGAGACTGGGAGGCTGCAATCGTGGTCGGGTCTTCTTTTGGTGGTCTATAAAGACGAACGACCATAGATTCTGAAGGAGCAGATGGTGCGGGATACTTCTTCTGCGGTCGATTTGGACTATGAAGGTGAATGACCAAAGTCTCTGAAGGAGCAGATGGTGCATGATTATTCTTCTGTGGTCGATTTTGCCTATAAAGGCGAACGACCAGAGGTTCGGACGTTATGGAAGGTGCCAGAGATTCTGGTGCCTTCTTATGCAACTTGACGACAAGGGGAGTGGCTGCGTCGGGAGTGCAAGACTTGAGACGCATTCTCATGGGATCCTCCGGTGTTGTCGTAACCTCGGCCTCATCATCGACCTCATTGCCACCTTTGTCTTGGTGGGTTTTCTTGTAGAGGATAGCGTCGGAGTAGTATGTCTCGACTCCCTTAAATGGGTCGATGTCTGCAAACTCCATTCTGATAATGCCATGATCGTCGACATACTTTAAGCATTGGTGCAGGGTTGACGACATGATCATATATTAGTGTATCCAGGGACGTCTGAGCAAGACGTTATAGGATATATCTACATCAATGACGTTGCAAGTGGCCTTTGTTTTCAGGTCGCTGATCTCGCACTTCAGGCGAATCTTGCCCAGAGGGTAGCTTCTTCCCACATTGAAGCCACTAATGGCAGTATTAGTAGCTGCTAGGCGGTGCATCAGGATACCCAAGGTTTGTAGCAGACTCCTCGGGATGATGTTGATTGATGAACCGTGGTCAATGTGCATCCGGTCCACCTTTATAGAACCAATATACTCTGTATAGTACAGGGGATGATCATGCTTGTTATTCTTAAGCAATATATTTTATTGCAAGAATATAATATTGGGTACTGCATCCATAACGTTATTACAGTAGGAGCATGTCGTCGAATCTTCAGCTGGTGGCTTGACCTACGCTAAATAGGTGTCCGCATTTTGTAATGACTCGCTCGGGGCGGCTCGAGTGTCTCTGAAAAGCCGCAGAAGCTCAAATAACGACAACTTTGTCGGGGTATTGACGAGTTAAGCCAAGACGTCAAAGTTGTAGGACTGTTTCAATCCTTGAGTTATTTTCTTATGCAACGGCTTGTTGAAGCATCCCTCTTTTTGTTTGGACTTGTCCGCTGGTGGGGGTTGAGATGGACCCAGATTAGAAGCGACAGGTGTAGTAGTTGGAGGTGCATTGATGTTAAGAGCTTCGTAATCTCGCTAGTAAGCAAGGCCCGACCTGGTTGCCACAACCCAGGTCTCTTTAGCGGTGGAAGAAACCATGCGGCAGGACTTGATTTCCGTATTTTAGGCTTGACGGCGGAAGGCGCTACTTGCTACGTCAAGTCTGGGACCAGATCCGGGTGGACCCACATGATCTCGCCCCAAGGGGTAGTAAGAGGTGTCAGTCCGACTGCTTAGTCGTGAGCTGGGGGAAGATTGACTACCTCCATTGTTGCCCTTGAGGTCGGTGTGACTCTGTCTGGGCTTCCATCGGTGGAAAGTTGCCGAAATGGAGGGACACCATGTTAGAGGCAACCGTTACATCGTCGAAATCTAGGGAGAGAGCCTTGGTATTGATCAGCCATTGGATATACTGCTTCAAGGTGTAGCACTCCTGTGTCGGGTGGTAAACGTACCAGTAGAAGTGACAATACTTTGAGTTATTCATCTCCTCCGCTTCAGGCTGATGTTTGACATCGGGGAGGCAAATTTTACCTCCCTACATCAGCATATTGAAGATGGGCTTGACATCACCGTCTTAGAAAGAATAGGTCTCCTTTGATTTTGGAGCCTCTGTCTGCTTTTGCTCAGGTTTCTTAGTCACATTAACGACCATGGCTTGTTTCCCTTTCGCATCGCGGTTGCTATTACCGCTATTGCTATAGCGGTTGCCATTTTTCTCTGTAGTAGGGATATGGATTCCCAAGTGCTGGGCGTCTTTGAGCTTCTTTTCAGTGTTGACAGCACTTATAATGAACGTCGTCCAGTCTTTCAATTGGCTAACTCGTATACAGAGGCTAACTGCCGAAAGTATATTTTTTCTGCACATCTCCATTAGTGTGGCCTTGGGATTGCCAGGGGGAAACCTTAGCGCTATTTTTTGGAACCACTCAATATAATTGAGCGTCAGTTCCCTTTCTCCCTGGGCGACATCCATCAGAGAGGATATCGTCATACCATTTTCTACCTCATAGAATCTGTTAAGAAACAGACGCTTGAGGTCATCGAATGATGAGATACAATTATCTTCGAGACTACAGATCCAGTCAAAAGCTACCCCCGCTAATGCCCCAACAAAGAGTCTAGTAAGGATATCATCGCTATGGGGTAGGTGTCCCATTGTAATCTTGAAGTAACTTATGAACCGACGAGGGAAGGAGTTGCCTTCAAATGTGTTTATGTTGAAGAGCTTGTATTTGGGTGGATACGGTACATCCCTCCATTCTATCGGGTATGGTTGCCGCACTCCAAGATCGCGGAGTCAGTCCCAATTGCCCATGGAGTCTAGGCGAGCCCGGAGTTCCTAGACCTCCTTCATTTCTTCATTGGCCTCATCTCCTGCAGAAGGTGCAGACGAGCTAGGCAAGTGAGGATTACTACCCGCAGGTGGGGCATTTATGTTTGAATCCCCGTTGGTCCATGGGCCCATGTTTGCTTTTCCCGGGGTTCTTACTGGTTGAGAAGCCATATTTGCTTTAATTTTTAGCATTGTCTGGGTTAAGACTTTTATTGATGGACCCATCGTCTGCTTCATGGCCTCGAGGGTCTCGAGGCGCTGGAGGTTGCTGGGGCCTTCATGGTCGTCCCTGGCCATGTATACTGTCCTCATGTGGGGAGAGATGGACGGGGCAGTGGATGCCGTACTTTCTGTCTCAGACCCCTAGCGAGACAGAAAAAGCTGACAGTGTCGTCTCCTTCTCGGACTCGAAAGGAATACTACCCCCAGCGTAGGAGGCTACATCAACATGGCGAGGGAAGCTACCCCCAGGGATCTCAGAGTCCGTTCCTTGGGAGTCGCTGTTTTCTCAGAATGTTGAATTATTGCGTAAGTCGAGGGAAATACCACCTACAGCTTGGGCCACCCCCAGGGGTTCTGAGGAAGAACTACCCCCAGTAGCTGATAGTTTCTTCCTTGAGCGGGTGCCCTGGAAAATGTCTTCCGCATGTCCCGTTGTTAACCCACCTGGTAGTCATCTTGGCAACGCGAGCGACAGACTGGAGGTACTTGACTTCTTTCCTTCCTTGGTGGCAGGAAGCTTTCGAGTCGAGTAGCAAAAGGCGGAGGGCAGTTCCTTCTCCTTTGGTACTTGCACCTGATCTCCGGTTTGTTTTTAGATGGGTTCTGTCTGGTGTAGTCGTTGGAAGATCGATTGCCTGCTTGTGGATGTTGCTACTTTGTTGTAGCAGCAATTGATAATGATCTTGGCATATTGATACCCTGGAGGGGATATTTCACCGGCCATAGTTGTTTCTCTCATCTTACGCTTATGATTGATCACATTATGCAAGTAAAGCAAGCGTACTTTTTGTGGGCCCGGAAGGACCGAGCTCACGGGTGCGTAGGTATTGTATTTACTTCCTGGTCTGGGGTTCGTATAAGAACTTCCCTCGGATCGTCAGTGTAGTGCCTCAAATCCCGATCCGACCGGGATGTGCACTACGTAATTGGGCTTGTGGCTAGTCCGTTTGAGTCATAACTTAGAACTTCGGCATCTTCTTGCCACGGACGAAATGCGATGATCCTTTCCAACTCATGGAAAGGCCTCTATTGAAACGAGTCCAATAGTTTTCGTGTTTGGTTGCTTGGTTTTCTTGATTGCCGCTTTGGGATTTGATTTGGTGTTGCTTTCGATTTGCTTGGTTTTCGCTGCTGGTTTTATCGTTTGGAGCTTTGATTCTTGGGGAGTTCGGCAAGGAAGGATAGGCAAGATTCTAATTGGTGCTCGTGCTGTGCAGGTCCGCGTAACTGACGTTTGATCGTCGCTAGGCGGGAATCTTTGTTTCAGCTACCTTTTTCTTAACCAGTGAGTGGTTTGGACCCTTCTTTCCTACTTCTTCACGCCAACATCTTTAATGTTTCAAACGTTCACTCGATGATGCCCGGTTGGACGCCTAGGAAATCTTTGCCACAATGCATGCCAGCCACTAAGAAAGGAACAGGGGATTTTGGTAGACTAATATTTCTATATGCTTGCACACCTTATAACTGAGTTTGTTTATAATGGGGATTGGTTGTTGGTGGTGGCCTAGTGCCTCGGACGGAGTTTGGACCTATGGGATATCAAAATCGGAACACCGCATTGAGAAAATATGAACTGTTGCATGAGATATATATTGCTGCTTAACTTCTTTCTGTTTCAATCGATGCATTGTATGATATATGAATTGTTCATGCATTTGCATGGTCTGGGACAACTTGTGCACAAGGTTTATCATTTCCTCGAAACGGCTTTCCGGGGCACTGGAACCGTATCGATCCGGAGGGAAATATTTGATTCGTGCTCGTCACGATGCATTGCGGGACCTCCAGCAGGGCTTGCTACCCGGGCTGATAGGGCGCGCCGCTAATGCTTGAATATGTCCCTAAGGTGTCGATCACACCAATGACCGCATAGACTAGAACACATGCTAATCTATTGTCTTGTGCAGATGGTAAGTATACTTGTGTTTCGTTGCAGGGAAGGCGTGCATCGGTTGAGTAAGAAATCGATGCACTGGTTGGATTCGATATTATTTTTATTCCTATCAAAACATGCAACTGATATGAATTGAATTCACTTGCCTCTTTATAGAAGTCATCTTAATGCATGCTCGCCCCTAATAAGCTAGTGTCGATTTAGTCGAGTGGGTTCATCCCGCTCACCAGTACAAGTTGAGTACTGACCCACGTTGTGGGCAACTATTTCAGGCACTCAGACGGTGCAACGCTAGTGGATAGACGAGGAGGCGTTAGGAGCACCTCTATTTTGAAGTATAGTTGGAGTCAGATCATTTTGGAGGCTTGGACTTTCAACCTATACAAGGGCGTAATGTATGAACGACGTGGACTATCTGATGGAGCGCGCCCTGCCTTTTGAGTTTATCTTTTGTAATGCAAATCAAGTAGCCGAGAGGCGCATCAATGTAAACTCTATGTAAATTACTCTGAATTATCAATGAAAAAGCATGTTTCTTCCTGCACTATGTTCAAATCTCTGTGAATGTGTTTTATAAATTGTGTTTCAAAATGGGTTCCTATAACTGCAAGTTCTTGCCTTGTACGAGCGCAACTCCAGGCTCGTACGGCATCACGCCCCAAGCGAGGACGAATCGGTTCCGTAAAGGATCAAGCGAGGACGACCGACCCTTTCGGGATCGGGGCGTGACATATTGGTATCAGAGCCTAGGCTTTACTTCCACGGGATTTCAAAAGATTATAAAGGAGTTTGATGCGCCTCTCAATTGAGTTGCGTTCGGCGTCCGCTGCATGGGAAGAGTCGCTTATACAATGAGCCCATAGATATAAAATCTATCGTTTTTGGAGTGTTAACAAGCTACTCTCTTTTGTAGCCATGGCTAAGAAGAACACTGCAACTGCCAGCAGTGCTCAACCCATTCAGAGCGATCCAGCAAGCTCTGGAGAATCCGGAGGAGCGGGTTCAACCGGAATGGCGGAACGGCTTATGCACCTCATGGAGGCGCAGCAACAACAAGCTGTTACCCAACAAGCTAACATACAAGCGCAGTTTGCTTCTCAACAGAAGCAAATGGATACAATGATGCAACTGATTGCATCCCTGGTACCGAGCAACGGAACATCCGCAGCAACGCCTGTCACGCCTCCAGCCGTGGCGGTAGAAGATGAGTCAGAAGAGACTCAGCCTACAGCAAGGAACTCCTGCCGAGCAGCTGAGTTTACAAAAATGCATCCCCCTACGTTCAACGGACGAGCGGAGCCGGACGTGGTTTTGGGGTGGATTGCTAAGCTGGAAGGACTTTTCAACCTGGTTGGCATCCGGGGATCCAAGCGAGTTGCCTGTGCATCGGTTCAGCTGGAACTGTGTGCGCATGATTGGTGGGAGGCAACGAAGCAAGGAATTTATGATGCCAATCCCAACTGCAAGATTACTTGGGAAATGTTCAAATCTGCATTCATTGAACAGTATATTCCCCGAGCAGTCCGGCAGCAAAAGGAAGACGACTTCAGCAATCTGGTCCAAGGAAGTCTGTCTGTGGATGATTATGATTCGGTATTCGCTAAGCTAGCAAAGTTTGCTGGGCAATTCTTGCCTAATCAGCAGGCGTGGTGCTATAGATTTCAGAAAGGTTTGAATGACGATTTACGTAGGGACGTCATCAACCAAAGATGCCAAACATATAGGGAATGTTATGAAGCGGCTCTGAACAGCGAACGGATCTTTGGGCGCCCTCTCCCAAAGACCGAGGTGCAAACCCCCCGTACCAATAACAATAAGTGTCCTCATGAAACGGGAGGGTCTGGAGCACACAAGCGCTCGCACACGTCTGATAATAGGGGCCAATCCCAATCACTGAACTGCAGCCGGTGCGGCAAATCAGGGCATAAAGTGAATGATTGTCGGGTTCAAGGATGTTTTAAATGTGGTCGCCTGGGTCACAAACAGTTTAACTGCAGAGAGGGCAAGCCGAATCAGAATAATGGAAATCAAAACAAAGGGCCTCCAGCAAGTGATGCCAATGCTGTACCAGTGAATCCACAACGCCAGGGTGCTCAGGGCCGAGTCTATGCATTGACTCGGGATGAGGCATCTGTATCCGACACTGTTGTAACAGGTACTCTACTATACCGAGAATTACCCGCTAGAGTCTTATTCGATTCAGGTGCTACGCATAGTTTCATATCTGCTGATTTTACTGTTGAGCATAAATTAGCTTCTACTGCTTTAAATATGAACCTTTGCGTAAGTACCCCTTCGGGAGTCGATATGCCCGCCCATGCGATCTGTAGGGATGGTTACATTTGCATCGGAGGTAGGAAGCTTTCCTTAGATGTCATTGTACTAGACATCAAGGATTATGATATTATTCTCGGTATGGACTGGTTGGGTGCTTGCCATGCAACAATCGAGTGCGCGGAGAAGCGAGTCGTATTCCGTCTACCCGGCGAGGCAGACTTCTACTATTCGTGCAGCGCTGCACCGAAGACGGCAATGGTGATATCAGCAATTTCGGCTAGGCGTATGTTGCATTCGGGCTGTGAAGGGTACTTAGCTTCTGTTCGAGACACTCGGCGGGAATGTGCAGATGCAGCTCAGGCTGAAGTCATTGCAGATTTTCTCGACGTGTTCCCAGACGAGCTGCCTGGAATGCCTCCTGATCGTGAGATCGAATTCAGCATTGACACTTTTCCGAATTCGCGACCGATATCAAAGGCACCTTATCGCATGGCCCCAGCAGAGCTTAAGGAACTTAAAGTTCAGTTGCAAGATCTGTTGGACCGAAGATACATTCGTCCAAGCGTTTCTCCGTGGGGCGCTCCGGTGCTGTTCGTGAAAAAGAAAGATGGATCCATGCGGCTGTGCATTGACTACCGAGAACTGAATAAAGCGACCGTGCGGAATCAGTACCCATTGCCAAGAATAGATGACTTGTTTGATCAGTTGCAAGGTGCAAGAGTTTTCTCTAAAGTTGATCTCAGGTCAGGGTATCACCAGTTGAAAATCAAATCAGAGGATATTCAAAAATCTGCTTTCAGAACCCGTTACGGACACTATGAGTTCCTCGTGATGTCGTTCGGTTTGACGAATGCCCCTGCAGCTTTCATGGATCTGATGAACCGCGTGTTTCGGCCGTTTGTGGATAAGTTTGTAGTCGTGTTCATAGACGACATACTAATCTATTCCAAGAATGAGGCGGAGCACAAAGAACACCTGAAGATCGTGCTGCAGACATTACGAGACCATCAGTTGTTCGCTAAGCTCAGCAAGTGTGAGTTCTGGTTGAACAGCGTGGCGTTCCTTGGTCATGTCATCTCGGCCGAAGGCGTCGCCGTAGACCCGAAGAAAATAGAAGCGGTGGTGGACTGGAAGCAACCTACGTCAGCCAGCGAAGTTCGAAGCTTTCTGGGCCTTGCAGGATATTACCGTAGGTTCGTGAAGGATTTCTCTAAACTGGCCTCGCCTATGACTCGCCTTACTCAGAAAGGGATTACATACGAATGGGGTGATGACTGCGAAGCCAGCTTTCGGGAACTTAAGCGGCGTCTTATTTCAGCTCCGATCCTTGCACTTCCAGATGGGGTAGAAGAGTTTCAGATATACAGCGACGCTTCAGGACTCGGCTTAGGGTGTGTGCTCATGCAGAGGGACAAGGTAATATCGTACGCCTCCAGGCAACTGAAGCCGCACGAGAAAAACTACCCGACGCATGATCTGGAATTGGCGGCAATCGTGTTTGCTCTGAAGTTGTGGAGGCATTATCTTTATGGTGTTGCTTGCAAAATCTTTACCGATCACAAGAGCCTCAAGTATCTATTCACCCAGCGGGAATTGAACCTCCGGCAGCGGCGTTGGCTAGAACTTATTAAGGACTATGACCTAACGATCGCGTATACTCCGGGCAAGGGAAACGTCATTGTTGATGCTCTGAGTCGGAAGCACGTGGGCTCGTTATCTATAGACAACCGTTTACTTCGAGATCTTGAGGCGATGGGCATCGAGTTTCGAGTTCGGCATCAAGGAGTGCAGCTGGCACCACTCCATCTTGAACTGGGTTTACGTGGTAGAATCAAATCTGCTCAGGAGGGCGATCAGTTCTTAGCAAAGGTGCGCGGATTGATCTCGGCGGGGAAGACGTCTGACTTTGTGGCAGGCGAAGATGGGGCCTTACAGATGAAAGGAAGGCTATGTGTTCCTAGCGACCCAGAACTCCGAAGGGAAATTATGGCGGAAGCACACTACGCGAAGTATTCTTTACATCCGGGAAGCACTAAGATGTACAAGGACTTGCGCGGGACCTTCTGGTGGCACGGTATGAAGCGGGATGTGGCGACCTTTGTGTCACAGTGCATGGCCTGTCAACAGGTGAAAGCTGAGCATCAGAGGCCCGGCGGGGAACTGCAGAACCTCGCTATTCCCGAGTGGAAATGGGACAACATCACTATGGATTTTATTGTGGGATTTCCGAAGACGCCACGGGGGCACGATGCGATTTGGGTCATAGTTGATCGTTTGACCAAATCAGCCCACTTTCTTCCCATAAAAGTTACTTGGAGCGTCGATCGGTTAGCACAAATTTACATAGATGAGATCGTCCGATTACACGGAGTACCTGCCTCAATCGTCTCTGACCGTGACGGACGCTTCTTATCTCGTTTCTGGACTAGTCTACAAGCTGCTTTGGGAACCAAGCTACAGTTCAGTACCGCATACCACCCGCAGACTGATGGACAGACAGAGAGGACAAATCAGATACTCGAAGATATGTTACGGCTGTGTGCTATTGATTTAAAGACTAGTTGGGACACGCATCTTCCTTTGGCAGAGTTTGCGTACAACAACAGCTACCAATCAAGCATCCAGATGGCACCGTACGAAGCACTATATGGGCGAAGGTGTCGATCTCCAATCTGTTAGGACGAAGTCGGCGAGCGGCAGGTACTCGGGCCAGAGCTGGTAGAGCAGGCAGTTGAAAAAGTTCGCTTGATTCGGGAAAGACTCCGCACAGCACAGAGCCGACAGAAAAGTTATGCTGATGCACATAGAAGACCCTTGGAATTCTTGGTCGGGGATCATGTCTTCTTGAAAGTGACGCCGATGCGGGGTGTGATGCGTTTCGGCGTGAAGGGCAAACTGAGTCCCCGGTTTGTCGGCCCCTTTGAGATACTAGAACGAGTTGCAGCTGTGGCATACAGAATAGCACTACCTCCCGCCTTGGCAGAAGTGCATGACGTATTCCATGTTTCCCAACTACGGAAGTATGTGCATGACCCAAGTCATGTGGTTAGTTTTGTACAGTTGGAACTGCGCGCGGACTTGTCATACTCAGAAGAACCGGTGCAGATCCTGGATCGTAAGGAAAAAGTACTTCGCAACCGTACGATGTCCTTGGTTCGCGTGCTGTGGCGGAACCATTCAGCTGGGGAATCAACCTGGGAAATGGAATCGGAGATGAAGGAGAAGTACCCTTCATTGTTCATTCAGTCGGAGGTAGGGCCTTGTTCTTAAGTTTCGGGTCGAAACTTTTTCTTAGTGGTATATTATGTAGTGCCTCAAATCCTGATCCGACCGGGATGTGCACTACGTAATTGGGCTTGTGGCTAGTCCGTTTGAGTCATAACTTAGAACTTCGGCATCTTCTTGCCACGGACGAAATGCGATGATCCTTTCCAACTCATGGAAAGGCCTCTATTGAAACGAGTCCAATAGTTTTTGTGTTTGGTTGCTTGGTTTTCTTGATTGCCGCTTTGGAATTTGATTTGGTGTTGTTTTCGATTTGCTTGGTTTTCGCTGCTGGTTTTATCGTTTGGAGCTTTGATTCTTGGGGAGTTCGGCAAGGAAGGATAGGCAAGATTCTAATTGGTGCTCGTGCTGTACAGGTCCGCGTAACTGACGTTTGATCGTCGCTAGGCGGGAATCTTTGTTTCAGCTACCTTTTCCTTAACCAGTGAGTGGTTTGGACCCTTCTTTCCTACTTCTTCACGCCAACATCTTTAATGTTTCAAACGTTCACTCGATGATGCCCGGTTGGATGCCTAGGAAATCCTTGCCACAATGCATGCCAGCCACTAAGAAAGGAACAGGGGATTTTGGTAGACTAATATTTCTATATGCTTGCACACCTTATAACTGAGTTTGTTTATAATGGGGATTGGTTGTTGGTGGTGGCCTAGTGCCTCGGACGGAGTTTGGACCTATGGGATATCAAAATCGGAATACCGCATTGAGAAAATATGAACTGTTGCATGAGATATATATTGCTGCTTAACTTCTTTCTGTTTCAATCGATGCATTGTATGATATATGAATTGTTCATGCATTTGCATGGTCTGGGACAACTTGTGCACAAGGTTTATCATTTCCTCGAAACGGCTTTCCGGGGCACTGGAACCGTATCGATCCGGAGGGAAATATTTGATTCGTGCTCGTCACGATGCATTGCGGGACCTCCAGCAGGGCTTGCTACCCGGGCTGATAGGGCGCGCCGCTAATGCTTGAATATGTCCCTAAGGTGTCGATCACACCAATGACCGCATAGACTAGAACACATGCTAATCTATTGTCTTGTGCAGATGGTAAGTATACTTGTGTTTCGTTGCAGGGAAGGCGTGCATCGGTTGAGTAAGCAATCGATGCACTGGTTGGATTCGATATTATTTTCATTCCTATCAAAACATGCAACTGATATGAATTGAATTCACTTGCCTCTTTATAGAAGTCATCTTAATGCATGCTCGCCCCTAATAAGCTAGTGTCGATTTAGTCGAGTGGGTTCATCCCGCTCACCAGTACAAGTTGAGTACTGACCCACGTTGTGGGCAACTATTTCAGGCACTCAGACGGTGCAACGCTAGTGGATAGACGAGGAGGCGTTAGGAGTACCTCTATTTTGAAGTATAGTTGGAGTCAGATCATTTTGGAGGCTTGGACTTTCAACCTATACAAGGGCGTAATGTATGAACGACGTGGACTATCTGATGGAGCGCGCCCTGCCTTTTGAGTTTATCTTTTGTAATGCAAATCAAGTAGCCGAGAGGCGCATCAATGTAAACTCTATGTAAATTACTCTGAATTATCAATGAAAAAGCATGTTTCTTCCTGCACTGTGTTCAAATCTCTGTGAATGTGTTTTATAAATTGTGTTTCAAAATGGGTTCCTATAACTGCAAGTTCTTGCCTTGTACGAGCGCAACTCCAGGCTCGTACGGCATCACGCCCCAAGCGAGGACGAATCGGTTCCGTAAAGGATCAAGCGAGGACGACCGACCCTTTCGGGATCGGGGCGTGACAGTCAGCGGGATACTTTTGAGACCGATATTGTCCATTTGCCGCTAAGGGATGGACGCACGAGGCGATCTTGTATAGCTTCCCATCAGGGGCCCGTGAAATGGTTAGTGGTGCCTGTTGACGGTCAGCTAACTGGACAGTTGCTTGAGTTTGATGAGCTCGTACTGCCTTAGGCTTCTTTGACTTAGCACCTGCAAGCACGTAGTACAAAGAGTCCAGGTTTGGATTTTTGCCATTCTCAACGAGCCGCATATGATCTACGCCATAGGAGATACGGTCGAAAATGGATATTCTGTTGCTGTAGGGGCCGCATGCGACCGTCTGCCTACGGCTGTGAGTTGGTGCCGTATGGTCAGTCTTATGCGACCTCCTTCTTGGCTGCATAGAAGCTTCCACAGCTATAGAACGTCTGGCATCGTAGTATTTTCCTCTGCCAGAGTCTGGGTGCCGAGCAGTTTCTGCATTAGACGGGTTTGCCGCATGGACGTAGACGTCCTGGTTGTTCGCCTGACGACCATCATCAGCAACAGATCGAGAGACGGGATACGTCTGCTTCACAGTTGGGTGAGGCACATCGGCCTTTGCGACCCACGTCCTATGGGTCTTCTTGGGTTTGGCTAGCCTTGGCGAAGGAATAACACTTCCTTCCGAGGATATTTTCTCGAACGCTTGCTGGTCGAAGTGAACTACCAGCATCTTTTTCGTTGAGCCAAGCTTGGCCGCATCGGACTGCATCACCAACTTCTCATCAGAGGAGAAGGCAATCCCCAGCAGAGTCGCCATCTTGTTTGTCATTAAATGAGAAAGTTTGGAAAGAAACTTGATTTAATTGAACAAACTAAAGAGAGTACAGAGAGGAGTCCTAAACAAACAGTCTAAATACAAATTTTATGTTCTGGAGAGTGACGATAGAGGGTTAGGAGTATAGCAACTCTCTTTACTCCATGGACGATCAGATGCGTAAGCTTTTCTCTCTTGATCGAGTATAGATTCGCAGATAGCCAGCCAGCACTTTGTTTGGGTGTGGTACCCTACTATTTATAGCCATACTTGTGGCTACATGGATTTTGGGCCACATGAATGGTGGGAGTTTGCTACGTGTCTTCTTTTAACGAAAGGGAGATCCAGCCATGCACGCGAATCTGAGCTCTGCTGCCATGTGGACATTTGTTAGGATTTTATTATTTGCTGAGTATTTGGGCGGTTCTTAACTGTTGTAGGTGCGACTTGGTCAAATGAATGCTTGGTCGCTATTTGGTTGGAGAGATCTCTTCAGTTGTAACAACAGGATATGGTTTACATGACGTTTGGGACGCATGGAACGCATAAAATCTGGGACGCATGGACTGCACAGCGGCCAGAGACACATGGGATGCATGGAATGCGTGGAGTATGGGACGCATGCGGCCAAAAATGTATGGGACACATAGAATCTGGGACGCATAGACTGCACGACGGCCAGACACGCATGGGGTGCATGGATTCTGGGATGCATGGGCCAGAGCCGCATAGAATCTTTTATCGTGTTGTACACGCGTATTGCACACTCCTTGAGACTTCTGTCTTTTAGTGAGTTTTTGTCTTTCGAGGCGTTCATAAAATCCTTTCTGTCAGGATTCTGTGTCAGACTTGATATGGCCGACGTCATATTAGGTCCATCTACGGCCAAGGTTTTCTTCGACTATTTGGACCGCATGAATGTAGCTTTTCTGGGCTGCATGGTGACTATGCGATCCAATTTCTGCTGAGCTTTGTTGTAGGGCACATGGTTGTTGGCCGCATGGATCCTTATTTTTTATGCTTCTATAACATCCATGACATGATACATAGGAGGACAGTAACCTCAACAGTGATGGTACCAACTCGGCAACAGCAGCTAGACAACAACAGCAGCAACAACAATAACAGCAACAACAACACAGGGGAGCACCGACAGGTTATACCTATTGTGACAAAGGAGGTCATATATAAGATGTTTATCGGGCAGCTAACAGACTATGCTTGAGTTGTGGGAGTCCCGATCACAAGATTGCCACATACCCATTGATACAGAGGCCAGGAAGGCCAGTACAATAGTTTCCTACATTTCCAGCTCTCAGGGCAGTACAGCAAAAAGGACAAGCAATAGCAGTACAACCTTTAGCTCAGCGTCCGTTACCGATGCAGTCCCAGCTTTATAGATAGCAACAACAGCAAAATCAGCAAGGACCGTAACAACGACAGCAAGGAAGACAGCAGCAGGGAGCTCGACAAGGCCAAGGGCAGGCATTCACCTTGTCTTTGGAGGAAGCTATGGAGTCAGGCGACGTAGTGGCAGGTAATATTTCTGTTACAATATTTCCTGCCATAGCTTTAATTGATTCTGGAGCTTTGTAATCATTTATATATGTATGATATGTGACATGTATTGGATTAAAGTTTAAGGCATTGCCAGAGAGACTGAATATACTCACTGGCAATGGGATCGTAGGAGTTAGTAGAGTATGCTTAGCATATCCAGTCGTAGTATGTGAGCATTATTTACTTGCAAAGTTGATCGAGTTCCCTATAGGCAACTTTGACGTTATGTTAGGCATGGACTGGTTGAGAGACAATCATACGACGATAAACTGTCGAGAGGGTAGAGTGTTGTTTAGAATTTCTAGTCTAGAAGAGTTTGTCCTTAGCAGAATAGCAGAAGACCAGCATAAGGGAGGAGTCTCAACGGTAGCAAAGGAAGAAGACCCGATACCCAAGATAGTTAAAAAAATTATGGATGTCTTTTCGGACAAGCTTCCTGGATTGCTCCCAGTTAGAGAAGTAGAGTTCTGTATAGAGTTGATGCTAGGAGCAGAACTAATATCCCAGAAGGTATTCCCAATATCACTATTAGAGCTTGATCAGTTATATCGGCACATGGAAAAACTGAAGGTGAAGAAGTTTATTCGGACCAGTAGGTCACCGTAGGGAGCACCAGTGGTATTGGTGAAGAAGAAGGGTGAATCGACGTGGTTGTGTATGGATTACAGGCGGCTGGATAAGTAACCGTGAAGAACAAATACCCTTTGCCCAGGATTGATGATTTGTTTGACCAATTAAGTGGAGCAAGAGTATTCTCTAAGATAAATTTACGATCAGGATATCATCAGGTGCAAGTCCGGGAGCAGGATATACCAAAAATAACATATAAGTCACGATATGGGCATTACGAACTCCTAGTTATGCCATTCGGACTAACTAATGCTCCAATAGTATTCATGGATTTGATGAACTGTATCTTTATGCCATACTTAGACCAATTTGTGGTAGTATTTATAGACAACATTCTTGTGTATTCTCGTAATGAGGAGGAGCATGAAAAATATCCCAGGATAGTACTGCAAACTTTGAGGGAGCACCAGTTATATGCGAAGCTTAGTAAGTATGAGTTTTGGCTGGATCACGTATTTTTTCTTGGGCACATTATTTCTGGAGTAGGAGTGTCAGTGGATCCTAAGAAAAGTAGATGCAGTAGAGAATTGGCCAGTTTCGAATACTGTAGCAGAGGTGCGTAGTTTTTTTGGCTTGGCAGGATACTACAGAAGATTTATGTCAAACTTTGCTAAGATCTTGGCACCATTGACTCGGTTAACGTGCAAGAAAGTTAAATTTGTGTGGTCAGCAGAATGCTAGATAACCTTTGAAGAGTTGAAGAAGAAATTAATCTATGCACCAATCCTTAGTCTTCCAGTAGGCTCCGGAGGATTCACAGTGTATTGTGATGCATCTGGCAAAGGAATTTGATGTGTTTTAATGCAACAAGGGAGAGTGATAGCGTATGCTTCTCGATAGCTTAGGAATCACAAGAAGAACTATCCAACTCATGATTTAGAGTTAGCAGCAATAGTGTTTGTACTTAAGTTATGGAGGCGCTACTTATATGGCGACCGGGTAAAAATATTTACAGATCATAAGAGTTTGAAGTATACATTCACGTAGAAGGACCTGAATATGAGGCAGAGGAGGTGGCTAGAGTTGTTGAAAGACTATAACGTAGAACTTCAGTACCATCCAGGCGAGACTATTGTAGTAGCGGATGCACTTAGTAGAAGAGGTAGAGAATTTATGTTGACTACTCAGAAGCACATTCTAGAAGACTTACGAGAGATGGGTATCGATGTAGTATTTCCACAAGATGCAGGAGTTCTGGCTAGCCTACAGATTCAATCAACTTTGGTAGATAGAATCAAGCTAGCTCAGGAAGAGGACCCAAAGATTCAAAATCTATAAGAAGAATGTGAGTCCGATCTTCAGAAGGAGTTGACGATTCATGCGGAAGGAACGCTAAGGTTTGGGAATCGTCTATGCGTACCAAGCGAGGATATTTGGCAAGAAGTTATGACTGAAGCACATAGTTTCCAGTATTCTATTCATCCGGAAGGCACAAAAATATACCAAGATATCAAGTAACACTTTTGGTGGACGGAGTAAAGAGAAAAATAGCACGCTTTGTATCGCGATGTCTGATATGTCAACAAGTAAAGGTAGAACAATAGAGACCAGCAGGATTATTGCAGCAGCTCCCTATTCCAGAGTAAAAGTGGGAACACATCACGATGGACTTTGTGACCGGTTTACCTAGATCATCGACTGGTCAAGATGCAGTTTGGGTGATAGTGGATCGGCTCACAAAAGTGGCACATTTTTTTCCCTTCATAGTAGGACAGTCTACAGAGCAGTTGGCATATTTTATATGCGACAGATTGTGAGACAGCATGGAGTGTCATTAAGCATAGTATCCGATCGAGATACAATATTCACTTCTTATTTCTGGAGACGCTCGCACGAGAGATTGGATACCAAGTTAAGATTCAGCACAACATACCACCCCCAGATAGATGGACAATCAGAGAGAACTATCCAGACCTTGGAGGATAGGGTATGAGCCTCTACCTTAAACCTTGTTGGATCTTGGGAGAATCACCTTTACTTGGTGGAATTCTAGTATAACAATAGTTATCAGGCCAGTATTTAGATAGAGCCTTTCGAAGCACTGTACGACAGAAAGTGTAGATCATCGTTGGCTTGGAATGACATTGGTGAGCAAAAAATATTAGGCCCCAAAATGATCACACAGACATTAGAAGTTATCAGGCAAATCAGAGAGCGACTTCGGGTTGCACAAGATCGGTATCGTCATTGGGCAGATCAGCATCGTAGGCCTTTAGAGTTTCGTGTCGACGACCACGTGATTTTGCATATTTTGGCTACTCGTGGAGTCATTAGATTCGAGGTTTACGGGAAGCTTAGTCCGCGATACGTTGGGCCATTTGACATTCTCGATCGGGTAGGTGATGTGGCTTATCATCTTGCCCTTCCACCTTTGCTACATGAGGTGCACGATATATTTTATGTATCTCAGTTGCGTAGGTATATCCTAAATCTGAGTCATATCCTTGATCACTCTGAATTAGTCGTTGGTTTTGACTTATCTTACGAGGAGCAACATGTATCCATTTTAGATCGAAGAGAGAAGAAACTCAAGAACTGAACTATTTCTCTTGTCCGAGTTGCCTGGGGTCATCACACTCTTATAGAATCGACATAGGAGCACGAGGATGATATTTGGTCTCGATACCCGTACATGTTCGATTCGGAAGGTATATTCTACCTTATGCCTTCATATCTAGATTTCGTGATCAGGTGATCACCTATGTGTTATGATAATATTGCTTGCATGTGTAGTTTTTCTAGTATAATTATATCGTGCTTGTCCTGACTTCTCTAGTTTACTTGGATTCGAATTCCGAGGACAAAAATTTTCTAAGGTGAATAGAGATATCACTTCTCGTTCCCAAATTTACGTATTTGGAATGTATTATTTTCTTGCTTGCATGTTTAGTATATTGCATGAGACTAGACCCATTCTTTGGTTTAGCTTGGTTCATGGTTTAATTATTGGGTTGGTTTAATCATGAGTTGAACCCATGGTCTAAACCTCAAATTCTACCTATAAAATCCAACTTCTTTCTCTCCCGCTTCATTCTTTCTTTTCCTTCTCTCTCTTAGGTTTTCCCTCCCTCCATAAGCAAGTACACCTTGCATGAGAAATGAAGAAACCCTCCATATTATTGGTCTATTATATTTATTATGTATTTTTAAGCATGTTTATAACTTGGTATTTTTTATTTTGGTGGATAAAATGGTGTAGATCTGGATTTTTTATGAGTGTGGGTGTTCTTGAGTTTTTCTTGGTTTTGATCTTCAAAAGCTTATTATTTTTGAAAACTTGTTGTTCTCTGTTGTAGAGCATTTGATTCTGAGTGGTTCAGAAATTTACCTTGCCAGATTTGGAGCCTAGACTAAGTTTCCATGAAGAAAACCCAACCTTCGATTTGGAGTTTTTCGTCATTGCCAAATCTTACTGTGGAGAGGATGAAGCTCCATGCGTCGAGTATCCAGCATGCCTCCCTTTTGTTGGGCGCATAACTGAAGAAAATACATGTATCCTGAATCTTGATCTTGAGAAAGCTAAGTGTCAGAACGTTTGTGTTGTCACTCCCAAGGCGCATGTAAGTTATCATGCGGCACCATGAGCTATGCGCCCTTTTTCTTTGGAAGCATGACCCAGTCCCGCCCTGGCACATCTTTTGATTGATTTTGTCTTTTCTCTCTGACGCACCTTTTTGGCTTGACACATTAATTATTTTTTGTTATTTCACTGACACTTTATCTATTGCCCGTATTTTTGGCACTTGTCCCAAGTAGTGGACTTTTGCCCTAGCTTGCGGCTTGGAGGAGCATACGGCCGATTTGTTCATATGCCCCTGACTTCATGAGACCTTAAGCGCCCTGACTTCATGCGGTACCCTGAGCATGTGCTTGTTTGGTTCATGCGCCTGACCTTTATGCGTACAATTTTATGCGCGTGTTATCCTTAGTAACTCCATGCGTGCATGAAGTACTTTCACGATGCGTTCACTTATTTTATTTGGAATGTTTCTTATCATCCTATATATGGTTGGTCCTGGTATTGCTTGTGATTGTGATTGTAAAAAAGATTAGACTTAGTAACCAGACCTCGTGCTAGACATGACCACGAGCTTAGATTGGCATGTACATAGAATGACTGAGTGATTGGACTGAGATTTCAGTATGAACCAGACTAAGTGATAAGTGACTAACCAGCTATGTGCATGACATACGCTTCGTGTTACAATATGATCTTGATTCATGTGAACCAATATATAATTGGTAATTGGACTCGAATAATGTATCCTTGCTGATATAAATTATTGTATGAATGTGTATATGAACGGATGTACACTGAGGTACGACATACCATGTCACGTGTTAAGTAATTCATATTTGGGTTGTGCATCGAGAACATCTCTAAATTCCTGAATGCGTAATATATATATATATATATATATATATATATATATATATATATATATATATATATATATATATAAATTCCTTACCACGGGCATGATATGCGAGCCAAGTACCAAAGTGTGGTTAGGATATTGATTGATTGAATGTTGCATACACGCTCGAGTGAATCCAAATTGAACTTCCGTGGATTCATATATAGCTTTCTCGTACTTTGTACGACATTGTAAGGGAAATTCTCATGTGATCACGCCTTGAGATTTTTGAACACAATATAGGGCTAATTAAGTAACTAAAAGTGGTAGTAACATTTGGAGGGAACGGTATCCCGAGTTCATACCAACGAACCTTCCCACAGAGATTTATTCTAGTACGCTGTAGGCTGGCCACCATAGATATTGTATATCATCCGCCTTAATGGAGTGTAATATCTGACCTATTATAAATAATATCGAGCCATTGTCTTCCTATAGGAGCACTGGAACTGCTAATACTGTATTTTAGCGTAGTAGCCCTACAGAAAACTGGTGCACTTGTAAACTCCCTAATTTTTAATTTTTAATTTTAGTATTTTTATCAAATTATTAGATTTTTTTTTGCTATTTTGTTGGTTAATTAGAAAATAAATTTTTTTTATTTAATTACTTATATATATACTTATTTAGAATTTTTTTCAGGATATTTTAGAATTTTTTGAATTTTTCTAGAATTTGTGGATAATTAAGACATAGAAAACATAATTTTTTAGGGCTTTCATGATTTACTGTGAGACCATACTTGCATGTTATTCCTACCAAATATTTTTTTAGGGTTAAAGTAATTAAATATATTTTATGTAATTTATTTAGAATTTTTTGGAATTTATTTGGATTTATTTGATTTTAAAATATCCTAATAACTAATTTTCTAGGACTTTTAAAATTTACTGTAGAAGTCTATGATTATAAAATAGTCCCAAGTATTATTTTAGGGTTTATAATGAAATTGTATGTTTTTTAGATTTTTTATGATTTTTTATGATATTTTTACATATTTATTTTGAGTTAATAATTTAAATAATGTTTTCATAAAGGCAAATCAAACATAAATAATATAAACAAACTACCCAACCAGATTTTGAAACGTGTCCAGCCTATCCCCTTTTTTTCAGCCGCAGACCAGTATGTATGTATATATATATATATATATATATATATATATATATATATATATATATATATATATATATATATATATATCCCTGACTTTTTAATATTGAGGAGAAAGAGAGGAGAGAGAAGGGAGATTGGTTCTTCGTGTTCTTCAATTTTTCGATGTCATTACTCCTAGGTCCGAACTCCAAATGCATTTCTGTTTCTTGTGTTGGAACCGTCTCAAGGTATAGTTTCTGAATATCTAATTTATTTTCATAAATTTAGAACCTAAATTTTTGGAAAATTTGTAGATTGCCAGTTGTCCGAAGTCTGACACGTTTTGGTATTTTCGAGATTTCGGGAGATCCTGAACTCGGAATCGCCACCCGTTTGATGTAAAGCTGACATAAAAAATTATAACATATATTTTTCTTAGAATTAAATATGCTAGTTTAATATTCTGAAAAAATCATGCAACCTAGAAGTAACTAGAAAACCACAAAAAATTATCATCTGTGCGTCATATGGGCGATAATTCTTTACCGGTTCGAAATTTGGTGAAACCGACAATTACAATTTTATGTAACACTGAAATCTATAGATTTTTACACATAAATCTTAGTTTTGTGTCGGTTAACTGTTTGGTCAACAGAATACCTCGATTTGCGTGCTACGGATTCCAAATTCGTAAAATTAATTTTTTAAAACTAAAATATAGGATTAGCCTTAAAAATTAGAATATAATTAAATTAAATTAGTATTTTAGGTTATTTTATTCAGAATTAAAATATATTAGACTAGAAAACCTATCCAACCACTTTTGTAGATCTAACTTGTTTAATTTATATGACGGATAGATCAGACGACGTCTTGAGTTACGACTTCCTCCTTTTTCGGAGCAGACAAGATACCTTCCAAATATTGTACAATATTTGCATGCTTTCCTTTTCAGTTATTATTTTTTTGTCGTATATAGTTTCTTGATTCTCTTTGTCATATTTGATTTGTTACATGATGCTCTAGTTTTATTTTCTTGTTTTACGTGCACGTATATTATTTGCCTTCCATATATGATGCTCGTCTCTAACTTCTCACCACGTATATGATATATAATCCACAATGTGCATACGACTTGATATGATCTTGTGGCCCCGTATTAAAACTTGACTTGATATTAGTCCATGACCTTGCCTTGACCAATTTGACTTGATTCCTTAGTACCCTAGGCGAGGATATCGTTATTAGGTGTTGGCTATTGTGATCAAATTTTGACTCGTTAGCGCCTCACCGGACTGTGATAGAGATTTGTTTACTTGACCCCTCAGTCGTTAGTGCCTCACCGGACTATGATTGCGACAAATAATATGACTGTTAGTGCCTCACCGGACTGCGGTTACTATTACCCGATTTACCTATAGCCACAACTGATAAATTTGTTCTCTTGGTTTGCCACCCTCTCAGATGTCGTATTGTCATAGTTTTACCGTTTCTTGTGATTATTATCTTGTCTCTCTTGTATGTTTATTTACTGTACTTTTGACATGTTTATATGTATCTTGTTAAGTCCCTCTGAGGACCTAGTCCCTTTCTAGGTGTAGACGATCATGACTATTCACAGGAGCACGGATCATAACTTGCTATTCCATTCTCTTTCGAGGAGGTCTTCTCATTCGAGCCTCTCTGATCATTAGATGATGTACTTATTATATTTTCTTTCATATTCTAGTTTGGTAGTAGATTTGTCTCCACCTAACAATTGGTCTTCTCGACTATTTCATACTTGATTCATTATCATGTTTGATTATTTATTTCTATTTGGTTTTGTGGATGAGATTAGAATTGCATGTTACTTGTGACATTATATACCACTTGTGAATTGTTATTCATAATACAGCATACGTATATGTTATTCATATATTGGAGTTATCATATACATACGGCTGGTAAGCTCACGTATTCCTAGTCCTACGTATTTTGGGACTGAGACGTGACATATTTTTGTTGTGACCCATGCAGGTCGAGAATATATTATCTCTGTTACGTTACTGTACCGAGCAAGACTGCGAATATGATTAGAGTATAAGATCTCATCCACTTATTTAATCACCTCCCTTGATTTCATTTTGAATTCTTATTTGACTGCTTGAATTGTGACTTGCTTGATCTTTTCATAATATAAATCTTATCTTTTTTTTCGTGCTTGATAGTCGTTAGGAATGTGACTTGTACTAGGTATATATGCTTCATTAGTTAATTTTACCATTATTTGAGTTCTTGTAAGTTGGGTAGTGTATATGAGTTTAAGGGATAAAAAATAGTGTATAAACGATAAGAAAAAAAAAAGTATAGGATGGCTCATCATAACCTTTTAGAAAGAACTGCTAGTTGACAATAAGTGTTAATGACTATAGTGAATTGTTACGAATATGGTTTAGTTTTAATTTCGAGGACAAAATTCTTATAAGGTAGAATGTAAACTCCCTAATTTTTAATTTTTAATTTCAGTATTTTTAATAAATTATTGGATTTCTTTTGGCTATTTTGTTGGTTAATTAGAAAATAACTTCTTTGATTTAATTACTTTTATATATATATATATATATATATATATATATATATATATATATATATATATATATATATATATATATATATATATATATATATATATACTTATTTAGAATCATTTTCAGACTATTTTAGAATTTTTTGGATTTTTTAGAATTTTTGGGTAATTATAACCTAGGAAACGTAATTTTTTAGGACTTTCATGATTTACTATGAGACCATACTTGCATGTTGTTCCTACCAAACATTTATTTTAGGATTAAAATAATTAAATATATTTTATGTAATTTATTTAGAATTTTTTAGAATTTATTTGAATTTATTTAATTTTAAAATAGGCTAATAACTAATTTTCTAGGACTTTTAAAATTTATTGTAGAAGCATATGATTATAAAATAGCCCCAAGTATTTTTTTAGGGTTTATAATGGTATTTTACATTTTTTAATTTTTTTACAAATTTTTATGATATTTTTACATATTTATTTTGAGTTATTTAGATTTAAAATAATTTAAATAATATTTTGATAAAGGCAAATAAAAAATAAATAATATAAACAAACCATCCAACCAGATTCTGACACGTGTCCAGCTTATCCCCTTTTTTCAGCCACCGACCAGCATATATATATATATATATATATATATATATATATATATATAACAACCCTATTATGTCGAATTTTTAATATTGAGGAGAGAGAGAGAGAGAGAGAGAGAGAGAGAGAAGGGAGATTGGTTCTTCGTGTTCTTTAACTTCCCGAGACCATTACTCCTAGCTCCGAAATCCAAATACATTCCTGTTTCTTGTGTTGAAACCATCTTGAGGTATAGTTTATGAATACTTAATTTAATTTCATAAATTCTGAACCTAAATTTTTGGAAAATTCGTGGATTGTCGGTTGTCCAAAATCTGACACGTTTCGGTATTTTCAAGATTTTGGGAGATCCCGAACTCGAAATCGTGTTTCGTTTGAAGTTTCGGAAATCTAACATAAAAAAATATAACATATATTTTTCTCAGAATTAAATATGCTAGTTTAATATTCTAAAAAATTCGTGCAACCTAGAAGTAACTAGAAAACCACCAAAAATTATCATCTGTGCGTCGTATGGGCGATAATTCTTTACTGGTTCGAGATTTGGTGAAACCGTCAATTCCAACATTATATAGTGATAAAATATACAAAATTTCACACACAAATCTTAATTTTGTGTCGGTTGACTTTTGGGTCAACAGAATGCCTCGATTTGCGTGTCACGGATCCCGAATTCATAAAATTAATTTTTTAAACCAAAATCTAGGGTTAGCCTTAAAAATTAGAATATAATTAAATTAAATTAGTATTTTAGGTTATTTTATTCAGAATTAAAATAGATTAGACTAGAAAATCTATCCAACCACTTTTGTAGATCTAACTTGTTTAATTTATATGACGGATAGATCGGACGATATCTTGAGTTGCGACTTTCTCCTTTTCCGGAGAATGATTTCCTTTTCAGTTATTATTTTCTTGTCGTATATAGTTTCTTGATGCTCTTTGTCATATTTGATTTGTCCCATGATGCTCTAGTCTTATTTTCTTGTTTTGCGTCCACGTATATTATTTGCCTTCCATATATGCTGCTCGTATCTACTTTTTCGTCACGTTTATGATATATGCTCCACCCTGTGCGTACGATTTGACATGAACTTGTGGTCACATATTAAAACTTGACTTGACATTAGTCCATAACTTTGCCTTGACCAATTTGACTTGATTTCTTAGTACTCTAGGCGAGGATACCGTTATTAGGCATTGGCTATTGTGATCAAAGTTTGACTCGTTAGCGCCTCACCTGGCTGCGATGGAGATTTGTTCACTTGACCCCTCGGTCGTTAGTGCCTCACTGGGCTACGATTGAGACTAGTGGTATGACTGTTAGTGCCTCACCGGACTGCGGTTACTATTACCCGATTTACCTATAGCCACGACTGATAAAGTTGTTCTCTTGGCATGCCATCCTCTTAAATGTCGTATTGTCATAGTTTTATCGTTTCTTGTAGTTATTTTCTTGTCTCTCTTGCATGTTTATTTACTGTACTTTTGGCATACTTATATGTATCTTGTTACGTCCCTCTAAGGACCTGGTCCCTTTCCAGGTGTAGACGATCATGACTATTCGCAGGAGCACGGATCATAACTTAGCTATTTTATTCTCTTTCGAGGAGGTCTTTCCATTCTAGCCTCTCTGATCAATAGATGACGTACTTATTATATTTTCTTTCATATTATAGTTTGGTAGTGGATTTATCTCCATCCAACCATTGGTCTTCTCGACTATTTCATACTTGGTTCATGGTCATGTTTGGTTATTTATTTTTATTTGGTTTTGTGGATGAGATTAGAATTGCCTGTGACTTGTGACATTATATACCACTTGTGAATTGTTATTCATAATACAACGTACGTATGTGTTATAATTTCCATATATTGGAGTTGTCATATACATACGGCTGGCATGCTCACGTATTTCTAGTCCTACGTATTTTGGAACTGGAGCGTGACAACACTCATAAAATGCATGTATATTCCTTATTTGGCTCGATTAGCTCATGTTCGACAATGCCGTGATCCGAGGATTCCTATTATGCATTATTCTGAGATAACCTCAGAATCCACAAATAACAAGTCATATAAGTGATTGGCCTATTTTATTAATTAGACTTGGTTGTGATTGCATTATTCTATTAGTAGTCTAGAGTCATGGACTATCATGGTGTGAGGGTTCAACCATTGTCCTTGTCTGGTTGTAGGGTTGGGCCTTTGTGCTAGGATATGACTTGGACCTGAACTAAGACACAGAACCTATATATATATATATATATATATATATATATATATATATATATATATATATATGTGGGGGGGGGGGTTTGTGTTAAAATTAGTTGATAATTTTATTGATTGTTTCATTGGCATTATATAGCCTTACAGTCATTAATACAATGATCTCAATCATTATGACAATAATCTCATAATGGAATATCCTGTGACATATTCTGGCATCCCAAATATGTCCTCAGGATATTCCCATGTGCTTATACTATACTTAAATATGACACCCAATATACCATATCAACACTCCCCCTCAAGATGGGTGAAAGATATTCACTAAGCCCATCTTGTCACATCCTCTAATCATGCTCACTGAGGCGAGTCCCTTGGTTAGTCCATCTGCTACTTGATCCCTGGTTGGAACATGGCCAAGCTCCAGTAATCCACTATCCAACTTCTCTTTGATGAAGAATCTATCAATCTCGATGTGTTTGGTCCTGTCATGCTGTACTGGATTGTTGGCGATACTAATAGCTGACTTATTGTCACACCACAGCTTCATCTTGGCTCCTTGATCCAGCTTCAGCTCCACCAGCATATTCTTTAACCATAGCAGCTCTACAACTCCCAAGGCCATAGCTCTGTACTCTGCTTCAGCTGTCGATCTGGCCACCACAGACTGCTTCTTCCTCCTCCAGGAGACCAAGTTACCTCCTACAAATATGCAATATCCTGAGGTAGACCTCCTATCATCAGCACAACTAGCCCAGTCAGAATCACAGTAGCCCTCGATGCTCACGTGATTGTTCTTCCTGAATATTAGTCCCTTCCCGGGAGCACCTTTCAAGTACCTCAGAATATTGTATACTGCATCCATATGACCCTTCCATGGGTCATGCATGTAGCGGCTCACCACACTTACTGCAAAGCAGATATCAGGACGTGTGTGGCTCAAATAGATCAACTTGCCAACCAGTCTCTGGTATCTGTCCCGATCAACTGGTTCTCCAGCCTCAGCATCAATCTTGAACCTCTGATCTATTGGTGTCGCTGCAGGTTTGTACCCCAACATCCCAGTTTCTGTGAGAAGGTCCAGTGCATACTTCCTTTGAGAGAGAACAATCTCCTCTGCTTTTCGAGCAATCTCAATCCCAAGGAAGTACCGAAGAAGGCCGAGATCCTTCACCTCGAATTCCTTGCCAAGCTTTCCTTTGAGTTGGGCGATCTCTTGCTCATCATCTCCTGTGATAATCATATCGTCCACATACACCGCAAGCATGGTGATGTGGCCTCCACTCCGACGGAAGAACACAGTATGATCAGCATTGATCTGCTGATATCCCATCCCTATCATCGACCTTCTGAATCTGTCAAACCACGCTCGAGGAGACTGCTTCAGTCCATAGAGGGACTTCTTCAACCTGCAGACCTTGCCTACTGTCTGATTGGTGCCAAATCCTGGTGGTATCTCCATGTATACCTCCTCCACTAGATCTCCATGAAGAAACGCATTCTTCACATCCAGTTGGTGTAGCTTCCATCCACCATTCGCTGCCAAAGAAATCAGAGTCCTGACAGTGCTCATCTTTGCAACAGATGCAAAGGTCTCGTCATAGTCGATGCCGTACGTCTGACTGTATCCTTTGGCTACTAGTCGAGCTTTGTAGCGCTCAACCTGTCCATCTGGGTTCTGCTTTACGGTAAAGACCCACTTGCATCCAACTGCTCTCTTCCCCTCTAGCAGTCTCACAAGCTCCCAAGTGTGGTTCTTCTCCAGAGCTCCCAACTCCTCGTGCATTGCCGCTTTCCAATTTGGATCGTTCTTGGCAACCTGCCAATTGTTAGGTACAGTAATACTATCCAAAGATGCAATAAATGCTCCATGAGAAGAAGGGATATGGTCATAAGAAACAAACTGAGCAATATCCCAACCATATCTGTTTGGAGGATTTCCTGCATTGCTGCGAGTGGTCCTCCGTACAGATAGTGGTGTGGGAGGAGTAGAAGTAGGAGGAATGATATCTTGTGAAGGAGGGGGTATCACCTGAAGGGGGGTTGGTGTCGGTGCCTCAGGAGTTGGGACGAACACATGCAAGGGACTTAGCACTGGCACTGTCGGTACTGGTCCTGCAGTTTGCTTCTCTCTCCTGCTGTAGGTAAGTAACTCTCCCTGAGCCGTAGGCCTAACACCTTCACCTTCTTGTCCCTTCTCCGTGCCTCCATGCCAAACTTCTAAATCGGTTACCACCAAGTTCTCTATCTCCCCCTCTCGCCTAATACTGGCAGTATTAGGCGTGTTGTGTGAAGTTCCGTCCTGGTGGTAGTATGGCTCATGCTCCCGAAAGTGGACATCCATACTGACAAACTTCTTCTTCTCTACTGGACTCCAGCACACATACCCTTCTGGGTCGCCGAGGAGCCTACGAAGATTCATTTGACCGCTCTAGGGTCAAGTTTCCCAACTGATGGCCTGTTGTCCTTCACAAAACACACACACCCAAACACCTTCAGTAGGAGTATCCCACTATTATTGCCTTGCAATACCTCACATGGGGACTTCTATCCGAGGACCTTCGAGGGCATCCTGTTGATGAGTTGAGCTGCTGTCAACACTGCATGTCCCCACAGACTCTGTGGGACATTCATGTCGATCATCATACTTCTTGCGACTTCCAGAAGGTGTCTGTTTTTCCTTTCTGCAACTCCATTTTGTGCTGGTGTATATGCACAGGTGGTCTGATGCTGTATTCCGTGTGCTGACAAGTATTCTGTAAGCGTCCTGTTGGTATACTCCGTTCTATTGTCAGACCTCAGTACCTTCACAACTACTTTATACTGAGTCTGGACATGCTTATAGAAATCCCGAAAATAAGCAGGTACATCATTCTTATTTTTCATCAAATATAACCAGGTAACACGAGAGGCACACTCAATGAAAGAAACAAAGTACTTATAACCATTCATAGTGTTAGTAGCACATGGACCCCAGACATCAGAATGTACTACCTCAAAAGCAAAAGTGCTTCTATGACCCGTGCCAACATATGAGCTCCTAGTAATTTTTTCTAACTCGCACGCATCACATACTAATTTCTCTTTATTTGTCTTTGCATAAATCTCTGGATACAACTTACTTAGAGTATCAAAGAAAGAATGTCCCATCCTCCGATGATGGAGTATCAAGGTATTCTCAGTCCTCTGCTGCAGTCCTTCCATGCCAGCCTTCTCTGCCATAGATACCAATGCTGAGTCCAGTCCTTCTCGATCTAGGTACCACAGTCCCTCATGCCAAGTGCCAGTCTCAAGTCTTCGTCATGTCCCTTTCTCCTGGAAGGTCACCTTAGGAATATCAAAAGAAATAATGCATTTAAGTTGGAGGATTATAGAACTAATGGACAAGAGACTGACTGGAAAGGATGGAGCATATAAAACATTGGATAATCTTACTGAACCTGTACAATTAACAGTACCCTTACCGACCACTGGCTGGAAAGTGCCATCAGCTGTCTGAATGCTGTCTGCTGATCTAGGTGAGTGTAGGAAGAAAACTCACTAGCATTCCCCGTCACATGCCGAGATGCTCCCGAGTCGATAATCCAGTCTGATGATTTAAGGGAAGAGATAGACGCAAGGGCAAGTGATTCGTCAGTACCTTCTGATGGATGGGCATACATGGCAGTGTTGCCCCTAACAAAGAATGAGGTGGATGCCTCATCTGTTCTACTCCTCATGTCTCCTAGTTCCTGGTCCTCCACAGTAAAGGTGCCATCAGCTTCTTCGTTCTCTTCTGATATCAGGAGGTTCGCCCGATAACCTCTTCGGTCGCCTCGTCTACCCCCTCGACCACGACCACGTCCTCCATTATATCCTCGTCCGCCGAACGATCCTCGTCCACCACATGAATCTCCCTCCCTAGGTGGTCTGGTACAAGTATACCGATGATGACCCATCTCCCCACAGTTATAGCACTGCCGGTTATGCTGCCAGGGCTCTCCCTTAGATCCTGTGTTTCCTGAGCTGGTGATCGCTAGTGCTGACTTTGCTTCGGGGGGACCACCTGTCCTGGCTTGCAGCCTGATGCGTGTCTCCTCCTGGATCATGGCTGAGATAGCCTTCTCAAGGCTAGGGATCTTTGGTTGGGCTAGAAGTAGGGCCATCCTCTGTGCGAAAGCTGCAGTCAGCCCTTTGAGAAACTTTATCGTCCTCTCCTGCAGACACACCTGTCTCTCCTTACACTTAGGGTCCCCGCAGCTCGCCCGATCTGAGGAGTGATCATAATCCAACCACAGACGCTCCAACTCTGTGGCATACTCCTATACCGTCTTCTCTCCCTGTACGGTGTCATCAATCTCCCCATTTATCTGGAAGACCCGTAAGTTGTTCCCCACACCATCATAGGTCCTTCTCAACTTCTCCCACACATCTTTCACCATCTCGATACCGTCTACTGTGGCGGCAATAGACTGGACTAAGGAGTTGAGAAGCCAGATGTAGATCACCATATGAGTGGACTTCCACTCATCGCGTCCTGTCGAGCCCTCGTCCGGCTCTGTCGCCTCGCCCGTCAGGAACCCCTCCATATTTTTTCTTGCGAGGGTTCTTTTCACCCGCCGTGACCAACTCAGATAGGTGGCTGGTCCATCTAATTTCAGATCGATGGAGGGAAGCTTCAACTCCGGCGACGTTCGTGTCGTGTTCTCACCAGCCGACATCGTCAACAACTTCATCAACGTCGCCACCTCTGCAGAATCTAGCTTCTTGATGATCTCCTCCATCGATGCGTCGTCTATCCAATCACGTCACGTCCGCTCCACGTCTCATGCTCGTCCTCGTCGTCCGCTCCTAGATCCGAACATGTCTCCCCTTTTTTCAGATCTAGGCATCCCTATTAGGCGATGTCTCGTGCTGGTGCGGAGGAGGCGACAGCACGCATGTCATAGCCGTCGTCGCAGCAGCAGCAGTCGTTGCAGCAGCAGTAGTAGCCGCAGCAGTAGCGGGACGGGGCAGCAACAGCGAAGGGCGGCCTGCGAAGGGCGGAGAAGGGAAGAGGGGGAGGGGGGCGTAGAAGAGTTCGGTGGAGGAGATCTAGGAAATCCTCATGTGGGTTAGTGGAAGCTTGGTGACGGCTAGGGTTTGTGGAAACTTGGCTCTGATACCATGTTGAAATTAGTTGATAATTTTATTGATTGTCTCATTGGCATTATATATCCTTACAGTCATTAATACAATGATCTCAATCATTATGACAATAATCTCATAATGGAATATCCTGTGACATATTCTGGCATCCCAAATATGTCCTCAGGATATTCCCATGTGCTTATACTATACTTAAATATGACACCCAACATACCATATCAACAGTTTGTTTCTCCATATCGTGCTCCTTTGTGGTACTTGCTATTTGGGGTCTAACCCCACTGGTTTTGTATTGCCAGGTTTCGAGCCAGTACCCGAGGATCCATCGTACTATCCCCCAACTCATGGCGCGTACCATGAACATGATCTGAGAGGATAACGAGTGGGTTTTCTTCTTCCCTTCTCGTCATTGTACAATTACTTCTTTGGGGCGTTTAGCCACCGACACCTTTTAGCCGGCACGTCTAAACATTAGTCTCCTTACATGATTGTATTAAATCAGACTGTAACTGATCACTGTCATGTACTTTTGTTACTCTGCCAACTTCTTATTTTGTACAGCTGGTCTGTAGAACCTTTTTAGAAAGCGTTTGTGACGCCTTATTGCTTTATCATATATGCTCTATGTTTATTGTTTCTTGTTTGATTGATTGAGACATAAATATTCGTATGACCCTAAGTGACTTGATTGTAGTATGCACCCCCTTGCCTTATTACAGCCGTGATCGTCGTACGACGTATAGTACCCTGTACGGGGTAGCTTGCCATATCCGTCTCTGTATTTCGGTACTGGAGCGTGACACATTTTGAGACCTGAGACGAACTCTAAATTATTGTCCTGAAAGCTTAATATTTATATTATTTATTTTTTCATCGACGAAGTAGTATTATCAACACAATATTCTAGAAATAAAATAATAAATAAAATAATATATACAAAAATAATATGTAATAATAAAATAATAATAAAATTGAAGATGTTCTAAACCAAAAATAAAATAAAATTGTAACTTGTTCAATTACCTCCAAGAAATACACATATACATAAAGAGAGATCGAAAGAGTAGTTTGACAACGACAGAATGGTAGAGGAGATTGAGAGCATCGGACTGCTAGAGCGGCGGAAGGGGAGAGGATTTTGACACTGACTCCACCATTTTTTTTAGCCTAACTAACGAACTTGTCTCTTGGTATTCTAGTATATGGCATTTATATATCCTAATAAAAAAGAATTTTTTATGCGGACTAAAAGGATTAGAATGAGACTATTAGATATTTTCTTTAAAATTGAGCTTACATATATTACATAGTATAAAAAAATTTGGCGCCCTCTAAAATTTTGGGCCTGAGGAAGCCGCCTCGTAAGCCTCATATAAAGTCCGAGCCTGCTCCGCCTCCAGACTCCTCATCCTCCTCCTCCCTCCTCCAGACTCCTCCTCCCCCCCCGGCCTCCTCTCGCCTCCTTCTCCTCTAGACTCCTCCTCCTCCTACCTCCCGCCTTCTCCGCCTCCTCCTCCTCTAGACTCCTCCTCCCGCCTCCTCCTCCTCCTCCTCCTCCTTCGACGGCTGGGATTAGGATTAGGGTTAGGATTTGTGTTTGGGGTGGAAGAGAGGGAGGGTGTGGATAGTCCATAGTAAATTTTGAGTTGTCTTGAGTAAAAGTTGCTTCAATTTGGACTAGCACCAAGTAATGAAATGTCCTGAGTAAGTTTGGATGTGTATTTAGAAATAACCCTAAAAAAATCTTTCTTTGTAATGAGGTGGATGCATTTGTAGAGTTGAGGCGAAGTCGGGATATTTCCTTTCCTCGAGCTCCAACTCCGATTCTATTTCGGAAGTCGGAATCCATATCCGTTTTCACAGTCTTTATAATTCGTCACAAGTCGGATAATACGGGTCGTAGCATTTTCAAACTCAATTTGTTTCGCATCATTATTTGCGTCAAAGATGCCAAGTGCTCAAAGATTTCTCTGTATTGTGATGAAATTAAATTTGAATAAGGAAAACACTAAGGGTCGTTTGGTTCACTGTAATGTAATCATAATGTAATCAAATAAAATTTTTTATTTGATTACAATACGATTACGATTACGATTACATTGCAGTGAACTAAACAAGTCCTAAATTTATGCTTGATTTTGTATTGAATCTGCTTTCAGAATTTTTTTTTGTTCGATTGATTTCATTACGATTACGATTACATTGTAGTGAACCAAACGGATCATAAATTTAGGTTGGATTTGATATTGAATCTGCTTTCAGAAAAACCTTTCATTTGCTTTCATAAGCGGAGAAAATTTTGTCTGCTTGTGCTTAGCAGCCGAACAGAACAAAATTCGTGTACTAACTATTTTTGGTAAGCTAGTTATGGTTTAGCTTCCAAAAGGGGATGTTGTCTTTACTGTTTTTTTTTTGAGAATCAACAGCAATAACAAAACCAGTTGTTAATGATCACATGTACTGCAACAATAATTTCTTTATTTTCGTTATTGGATTTTGTTAACACATTGATAAATGTTTATTTTATATTGGTAGCTCCGTCAATACATTTATCAATACATATTTTAAGTAAAAAAATATATCGATAAATATGCTGATACGAATAGCCATCTAAAATATATATTTATCAATGTATTAACATGTGCCCTCAAGACACATGTCAACAAAATCCTCAGTTATTTTTGTTCTTTTGCTGGCGCGCTGGGGAGTTTCTGACAGTGCCGGACATACACCGCTCCAACCTCCGTGTCCCCAGTTCTGACGGAATATCCGGTCCTGACGGCGTCATCCCTGGGTTTTCCCGTAACCTATAAATACCAACTGCTCTCCTCACCTCCCTTCACCTGACCTAAAATATTCTTCCTCCCCACATTTCTCCCTTTTCCTCGACCTCTCTCTCTCAAATCCGCCGCCTCCCACCCTCACTTTCTCTCTCTCTAGATCTATGGCTGCCCGCGTCAAAATTAGGGTTTGGATCTCTGTTCCTTGCTAGATTTGGGTTGTTGATGGACGCTGTTGAGCTGCCTCTGCCGACGAACGTCGTCGTGTCGGAGCTCCTCGGCGCCTCTGACAGAGAGACGGCTGGGTCCTCTGGATTTAGCTCTTTCCGGAGAGGTATACTTTTCTTTTCTTTCAATTTTTGGCTCGACTTAGTGTTTTGATTTTGATGTGATGAGTGAAATCTGTGGTATTGATATAGATGAGCTTGAAACTTTTTGATGGAATTGGTGGTGCTGGAGGAGGAAAATGAGCGATTTTGGCTGCTCCTAAATTTGTAGAGGAAGCAACGATTTTGCGAAACCGATATATCTATTCCTAATTGGTTAGTCATAGATGGGAGGAGTACAAGTAGGAAATACCAACCAAAATCCTCCAAAACCATAGAAAATACTGACTAAGATTGTCCGAATCATCCGGTGGTATAAACAGTTGGGGCCGGTTTGGAGGGTTGGGTTGTCCTAGCGAAGCTAATTTTGGTTGTCCCTTGACCTTTATTGATGTCAAATATTTAAGTTTAGTTTTTGGCTGGACCGACCGTAAGAAAAACAAATGGCCTGAGGGGTTGTCCTATAATGGGGGTTGCCCAAGTCCGAAGTCTTGTGGTCTGCACCAGTCCTGTAAACAATACTTTGGATCATCTGTGCGACCTCCTTCATCCGACCTCCTGATATTTGTGATAAAAAAGTATAAGAAATGTCATCTATTCAATACCTTCTTTACAAGAATGAGTGGGTATATAATAGAACGTAAAAAAAACTAAATCTGGTTACACATGCACATCTTGGGTAACTAAATTGAATGTGTATCCCAAAACTTCCTCCTATAATCTCGCGGAGGACAACTCACGCCAACACTCCCCCTCAAGTTGGTGCATATAGATCTCGGATGTCCAACTTGCCAAGTGAGTTGTAGAAGATTTTGCTACATACAGTCTTTGTAAGTATGTGTGTCAACTGGTCTTCGGATCTAACGAACGGGAATCGAATTATCTTGGCCTCAAGATTTTGTTTGGTGAAGTGCCGATCTACTTCCACGTGTTTGGTCCGATCATGCTGGACTGGATTATGAGAAATGTCAATTGCAGCTTTGTTATCACATAATAGGTCGATCTCGTGGCCAGGAGCAAAGCCAATTTCAGTTAATAGTCTTCTGTAATCACCCTGATTTTTTTTAAATTTTTTTAAAACAATTTTACACAATTTTCTGTAATTTTCTGGAATTAAAACTAAGGTATTTTGTAATTAAATGATTTTTAAATGATGTTAATTAATATTAAAATATTATGAAAATAATATTTTCTGGTGTGAAATGAAAAACTAGACATAGGATAATTTTTCGAAAATTTATTGGACCCCGGAAACATTTTTAAAGACCTAGAAACTAAGTTGTAATTAAACCAAAATAAACCCTGAATTGAACCCGGTTTATTTGGAAATAAACCAAACCAAACCGAACCAAACCCAGCTCTTAACGGGTCGGGTCGGATCCGAATTGAACCCGACCTGGACCCGTTAACCCTGCCGAAACCCTAATCCTAATCCTAACCCCTCTATTGTTCCGGCGGCCTATAAATCCCCCTCGAAACCCTCGCTCCGCCGGCCGAAACCCTAATCTCCTCGTCCAGAACCCGCAGCGCCCTGCTCCGGTCACCCTCGGCCGCCCTAGCCCTAGCTGCACCGCCTTCCTCCTCCAGAACCTCCACCATCTCTCCCGACGAACCCCCACAGCCTTCGACCACCACCGCCTGAACCCTAACCTATCCGCCTTCCCCCTCCACCATCTCTCCCGACGAATCCCCACAGCCCTCGACCACCACTCGTCGTCCTCCGCCCGTCCCCGACCCGCAGCGCCCCGCTCGACCCGAACCCCGGCCGCCCAGTCCCGTCTTCTTCCTTCGCCTCGACCGAGCAGCAGCAGCCGCTGCTCTCCCCGCGGCGCCTCCACCTCGCTGTCCTCCTCTGGCGACGTCCTGAGCCGCCACGGCGAAGCTCCGGCGAGTCTCCGCCTGAACTCTGACCCGGACACAACAGAACCCGGACACGGCAGCACTGTGCAGTTGTGTCGTGTCGCCTCTCGGACACGAAGAAACTCCGTTCTGCGTAGCCCCGTTCAGGTAACCCGTTCTCTCTCCTCGTTGCTCCATTTTTTGTTCCGTCAGTTGTGACGCGTAGGCTGTGTAACCCTCTCGATGTCCGTGCAACCCGCTCGGTGCGTCGCGTCCTGTGGCGTTCGTAAACCACGATCCAAAAACAGAAAAAATACCCCATTTTCTCCCGGAATTGAGTACGCCCCGCCAAACGGGACGACTTGGTCGCGTGCGGTCTTCACCAAAAGGTGCGCGCCATTGATACGGACGTGCGAAATTTCGCAGAAGTTGATTTGGATGTGCGTGCACACCGGAATCAACGCGTATCTGCCGACAATGTCCCGTATCTGCCTGTTCTGGAACACGTTGTAACTTTGTGTACACACGTCGGATCGAAACGAAACTTGCGCCATCAGACTCGTAGCAATACGCTGGTCCTGTGACCCAAGTTTGGTTCGATTCTGAGAACGTTGACAAAATCGCGTATCGTGGGCCCCGCGGCTCCACTTGACGGACGATTTTGTGATCGGCTCATCGGAATCCGGTTCTGGAAGTTCCGTTGGGTTCGTATCATCGTTCTGGACTTGTTGACACTAAGTTTGACGAATTTGGAGACCATTAGTTCTGGCACGTTTTTCGGTACGAAGCGGCCTACATGTGGACCCCGCTTTGACCAGAAAATGTCATTTTTGTCCTTGTGTCCAAATTGGACTTATGGACAGACATTTATAGCTATTTGATATTTTCTGAGCCTGTTGGTGATGTTTATTTCAGCTTTTGGAGGAGTACCTGCAGAATCCACTAATACAGGGACAGCTGTTGGTATTCAAACCCCAGACAAGTGTACCTTGCCAACATTGCAGTTTTGTTATATATTTCTTAGACTTATTTATCTGTTGTACATGCTTAACCTAGGACCGTGTGACTTACTTAGCGTCCGATTAATAGTCGGGTGCCAACACCGTACGCGGAGTTGTGTAACGTCATCTAGACATGGATATCGTGACACTTTACATTCTCGTACTTGTCTTATCAAGTACATCATAACCCAGGACACTTGACACTATTCATGAGACATAATCTTCCTGAGATATTCATGGTGATTCTGTGTAGGTTGCAGGATTTTGACATAGACATTATATTCATAGATATTATATGACTTGTTGTATTAGCTATGATCTTGCGTGACATGGACATGAGACGTTATGGACATGAGACGTGTGGTTACATTGGGTGGGGAGAGACACACAGGCTACAGGCTGTTTTATATATATCTATTATTATTGTGAGGTCGTAGACTCTACAGCAGAGCTAGGCACATTACGTGTTATTACTGCTACCGGCTCCCCGACACAGAGCTTGTAGCGGTCTCAGCCTGAGTACTAGTGATGCTCTCACTTGCATTTCACATAGATGGTTACATATTTACCCTATTTATTTCATTTATTGCTGCACTGCATTTATTTTGTACCTTGCTATGTCCCCTGAGGACCTGGATCCGGATTATGTCCCCAGGATTTGCAGACGAGATCTATCTCGAGGTATACGGGACAGCAGCAGGAGCAGGAGTTGATACATGAGTTGTACCGATTTTCGAGGACGAGGTGTTGGCTGCAGACTTTTCCTGAGTATCTGTGTTTCATACTCAGTATCTACTTTATTCAGACATTTATATTTTGGTCTGTTGAACCATTGTACCAGATTTATATCGGGTTGTTCCCCGAAGTACTTTGTTGAGACTGGTTGCTGCTTTACATTTCTTATTGCTGTTGATTATATTTATCTTCTATGGATGAGATTAGTTGTGGCATGTTGTAGTAGATTTTATTTTACAGCTTAAGTACATCCTGATGGATCCATTAAATTGGGTTTGTCCATCAGTGTGTGCTGCTGGCCTTGCCACGTGTCTAGTCCTTCGATATTTTGGGACTGGGACGTGACATGGTTTTTGTGGTGGCCCATGCAGGTCTACGACTAAATCGTTCGGTTTCAACTTAGGGACCGAGCAAGCCTGCACTAAGGATATGATAAGTTATAGGATCTCATCCATTGTTTGAATCATTTTTGAACTCTATATCGAACTCGAATTAATTACTTGATTTGCATCCTGTGTTGATTTTTCTGCGCGTTCTTACAGTTATCTTTTTGGATGCAAAGTAATGGATCCAAGAAACGGAGATGAGAATCCCTTGGGTACGCCACACGATGCTGTGGTTACCTATGAAGACGGAGTGACACAAGAGAATAAAGGACAATCTTCTCAAAGCGATCAAGCCGGCCAGCCTAATTCAAGGTTCCGGTGTGATGACATCCCACCTCCGCCACAGTTCGCTCCACCGATGCCTGTTTTTCCACCAGGACAAGCCATGGACGGGCGTCAGATATTTCAGATAATTTATGCCATGATGCAAGCCCAACAGCAGGTTCAACAAGAGGCTCAGCGTCATGAGGCAGAGTATTTGAGAACCAGCCTAGTAACAACATTGGAGCAGGCGAACCCACCAGCTAGGCGACCAGCTACGGGATCTATTACTGATTTTCGTCAGCTCAAGCCTCGTACCTTTTCTGGCAAGAAGGGGCCAACTGAAGTTCACGAATGGCTCACGAACACACAACACCAGTTGGAAGCAGCTGAATTTCCGAGGGAGAAATGGATGACTGCTGTCAGGATACAGTTGACTGACAATGCACATCATTGGTGGTTATCAGAAGAGAGGAGGCTCGGACAGGACCGAGTCACTTGGGAAGAGTTCTCCAGACTCTTCCAAGAGATGTACATCCCAGCTGTTGCACGGTCGGAACTCCGAGACAAGTTCAACCGCCTTATCCAAGGCAATATGTCAGTGGAAGAGTACAACGCAGAATTCATTCGTCTGAGTCGCTTCGCCCCAACCCTGATCCCGACAGAAGAAGAGAAGGCGGAGAAGTTCTTTGACGGACTCAAGTTCGAGCTCCAGAGGTTGATCGGATCTGTTGCACCTACATCGTACACCGACGTCCTTGCTGCAGCACGACGCATGGAGCGTGTCACTAGAAGGGAGTCAAGTCTGAAGCGACCATTCACATCAGCACCATCCAGGACATCACAGGGGGATTCTGCAAAACGACCCCAGAGGAGTCTACCAGAGAGAGCAGCACCTAGGGCCATATCTCTTCCTAATTGTCATTACTGCAGCAAGGTAGGTCACATTGAGAGGGAGTGCAGACGCAAGTTGGGACTATGTCTGATTTGCGGATCCAACCAGCATCTGTCCAAGGACTGCTCTGAACGCAGAGAGGGAGCACCGAGACTAGCTTTACCTTCACCAAGACCAGCTTATCCAGCATTAGGAGCACCACAGACGGGAGTTGGAGGAGTCAGACCACCAGCTCCAGGAGGATATCAGCAGAGACCACCATTGGCACCACAGACAGCACTATTTCAGCAGACTCGGCAGCAGAGAGGTCCAGCTCAGGGACGAGGACAGGCATTTGCATTGGCTGTTGAGGAGGAAGCTACTTCATGAGAGGTTATCGCAGGTACTATATTAGTAGCTTCATTACCAGCTGTAGTTTTATTTGATTCTGGAGCATCGCATTCATTTATAGCTGCTAGCTTCGTAGCCACCCATAGAGTAGCTACCGCACCCCTTCCGAAGACTAAGAGAATTCTTACGGGAGGTAGAATTATCCCAGTTAGTGACGTCTGTAGATCTTGTTCGGTAGTAGTCTGTGCAAGAGAGATGCGAGCTCAATTTCTGATCTTTTCCATGCCGGATTATGATGTTGTACTTGGTATGGACTGGTTAAGTCAGTACCATGTGACTCTTGATTGCCGGCTTGGACGGGTTATATTTAGACCGCCTGGTTATCAAGAGTTTGAGTTTCTTCGGGGAGCCGTAGAGCAAGGAGTTCAGCCCACTCTTAGGGTACTATATGTGGAAGGGGAGTCAGGTTACCCAAGAGTCATATCAGAGTTTGTGGATGTATTTCCTGATGATCTTCCAGGTTTACCACCAGATCGGGAAATAGAATTTACAATAGACTTAACTCCAGGAGCAGAGCCTATCACTTCATCAGTATATCGGCTAGCACCCATACTATTTGTACCGAAGAAGGATGGAACAGTACGCCTGTGCATTGACTACAGGGCACTAAACGCTGAGACCATTAAGAACCGGAATCCCTTGCCACGCATTGATGACTTATTCGATCAATTGAGTGGTGCTAGGGTATTCTCGAAGATTGACCTTAGATCCGGCTATCACCAGATTAGAGTGAGGAAGGAGGATATACCGAAGACAGCCTTCAGGACCAAGTATGGACATTATGAGTTCTTAGTAATGCCGTTTGGTTTAACCAACGCGCCAGCTGTGTTCATGAGTTTGATGAATAGAGTTTTTCATCAGTACTTGGACAAATTTGTGGTTGTGTTTATTGATGATATTCTAATATATTCCCAGAGCCACGAAGAGCATAAGGAGCATCTCAGAATTGTGCTAGAGACGTTGAGGCAGGAGAAGTATGCCAAACTCAGTAAGTGTGAGTTTTGTATGGATAAGGTGCCTTTCTTGGGACATATTATCTCAGGAGAAGGACTTTCAGTGGATCCGGAGAAGGTTGCTGCAATAGAGACTTGGCCTACACCTACATCAGTTGCAGAAGTGAGAAGTTTTCTCGGACTTGCTGGATATTACCGGAGGTTCGTAGAATTTTTTTCAAGAATTGCGGAGCCTATGACGAAGTTGACACGTAAGGACCAGGAGTTTGCATGGAAAGAAGATTGCCAGAAGGCCTTTGAAGAATTGAAGAGGCGGTTGACAACAGCACCTGTCTTGACTCTTCCTACAGGGTCAGGAGGTTTTGTTGTTTACAGTGATGCGTCAGGTAGTGGACTATGATGTGTTTTGATGCAACATGGCAAAGTTATCGCTTATGCATCGAGACAGTTGAAGGTCCATGAGAAGAACTACCCCACGCACGATCTTGAGCTAGCTGCAGTAATATTTGCACTGAAGATTTGGAGGCACTATCTTTATGGAGAGAAGGTAAAAATCTTTACTGATCACAAGAGTCTGAAGTATGTATATACTCAGAAGGAGCTCAACATGAGACAGAGACGTTAGCTTGAGTTGATGGTAGACTTTGATATAGATCTGCAGTACCACCCGGGAAAGGCGAATGTCGTAGCAGACGCACTCAGCAGGAAGCCCACGGCTTATTTCTTGACGATGCAGCCCCAGCTATTGAAAGATCTACATGAGCTCCAGATAGAGGTTGTTTTACCAGGACAGAGTGGCTTGCTGGCTACTATGCAGTTAAAAATCGTTATATATCGGATATATCACCGATATATAACGGTATCGGTGATGAACCGATATTTTTTTTGAAAAAAATCGGTTAAATATCGGAACCGATAAAATCGGCCGATATTACCAATATTTTGTAATATATCGGTTTTAATAAAAACCGATATCTCACAGTATTTTTTTTTTTTAGCAGGGAATAGGGTCACTGATGCGAGAGAAAGAGGAAAAAAAACGGTAAATATCACTACACACACAATGCAATATCTGTGCATTGGAGAGGTAAGGTGTGTGTGTTTTAGGGGTGTGAGGGTGTTTGGAGGCTCGGGTGATGCAGGCTTCAGGTGAAAGTGCTGCAAGCAGCACATGCTGCCAAGTGTTTCTTAGCAGCAGCTAGTATCAAGGCAATTTCAGTATGTAGGGTTGCAAAGGACTGATGTGCAGACTTGGGGAAGACTCTTAGCTGAAGATTTGTGGGGGAGAAGGTGTGGTTTTCAGTGTGCTGTGAGCAAGACAGCAAGGTGGAGTACATGGGTTTGCAGCAAGCCAAGGGGATAGGTTGGGGGGTTTTCCTTGTGTGATACAGCAGAAGAGGGCATCTTGAGGTATCTTAAGGGGAGGATGTGCCTGAGTATTTGAGTGTAGGACTGTGTTAATGGGTTAGTATCAAATTATGTTATTTTGCCACAAATCATATATATATATATATATATATATATATATATATATATATATATATATATCTTTTAGATGGGTATCATGCATTGGGAACTTGGTATTAATAGAACAGGATATCTTTTAGATGGGTATCGACGATATGTATACTTTCTGCATATTTTATAATAAAAAACTATTAAGTGTATTGTTCATATATAAAAATTGTGTTAAAAATGCAAACCGATATTTACCGTTATAAAATCGATATATTGGTGATATATCTATAACTCTACTGGACTATTATCATGAAAAAACCGTTATTAACTGCATAGGCTGGCTAATCTCGAAGTTAAGTCATCACTTGTGGAAAGGATTAAAGAGACATTGTCCACTGATGCTAGATTTTGAAGACTTAAAGAGAAGACAGAAGCAGACATGCAGACGGGACTTCGCATACATGAGGACGGGACATTGAGGTGCGGAAATCGCCTGTATGTTCCAAATGGAGAATTAAGACAGGAGTTAATGACTGAAGCACATAGCTCTATGTACTCTGTTCATCCAGGAGGAACCAAGATGTACCGAGATTTGAGGCAGTATTATTGGTGGCATGGAATGAAGAGAGAGATTGCACGATTTGTGGCGAAATGTTTGGTCTGCCAGCAAGTAAAGGCCGAGCATCAAAGGACTGCTGGTATGTTGCAGCCGCTTCCCATACCAGAATGGAAGTGGGAACATATCACTATGGATTTCGTCACAGGATTTCCAAGAAGCCCCAGTGGAAAAGATGCGGTATGGGTTATCGTGGATCGACTCACTAAATCAGCACACTTCTTGCCATTTAAAGTTGGACAGTCCACGGAGGTACTAGCCGACATGTATATACGACAAATCGTAAGATTACATGGAGTGCCGGTTAGTATTGTGTCGGATCGAGATTCAAGATTTACATCTCATTTTTGGCGAAGCATGCAAGAGAGTCTTGGCACCCGACTCAAATTCAGCACTGCTTACCATCCACAGACAGATGGTCAATCGGAGCGCACGATTCAAATCTTGGAGGATATGCTGCGATCGTGTATGCTAGACTTTGGAGGGTCTTGGGAAGATCATTTGCACTTGGTGGAGTTCTCTTACAACAACAGTTATCAGGCCAGCATCCAGATGGCACCATTCGAGGCGTTGTACGGTAGAAAGTGCAGATCGCCGATATGCTGGAGTGACGTTGGTGAGCGTCAAATACTGGGTCCAGAGTTGGTAATGCAGACAGTGGAGAAGGTAAAACAAATTCAGAATCATCTTCGTGCAGCTCAGGACAGACAGAAGCATTGGGCTGATACACACAGACGTCCCCTGGAGTTCAAAGAAGGAGAGCACGTATTCTTGAGGATTTTACCCACTCGAGGTACTATTAGATTTGGGAGCAGAGGCAAGTTGAGCCCAAGGTACATCGGGCCATTTGATATTCTGGAGCGCATTGGTGAGGTGGCTTATCGTCTTGCATTACCTCCATCCTTAGAGGGAGTGCATGATGTATTCCATGTCTCACAGCTGAGAAGGTACGTGACCGACCCAAGTCACGTAGTCGATCATTCTGAGATCGCAGTGGGCCCTAGCCTGAGATATGAAGAACAACCAGTTGGCATACTCGACATCAGTGAGAAAACATTGCGAGGACAGACAATTAGACTGATTCGTGTAGCTTGGAAACATCACTCTCCTGACGAATCTACCTGGGAACGGGAGGATATTATGCGCCAGCGTTATCCTCACTTATTCGCAGATGCAGGTATAACCTAACCATTCTTGTAATTCCCATAGTTCTTGCCTTTAGTAGTTTATTCTTCGATTGCGAGGACGCAATCCTTTTAAGGGGGGTAGATCGTAATCACCCTGATTTTTTTTAAAATTTTTAAAACAATTTTACACAATTTTCTGTACGGGGGGTATATTGTAATCACCTTGTTTTTTTTAAAAAAAATTTAAAACAATTTTACACAATTTTCTGTAATTTTCTAGAATTACAAGAATCAATCATCATGATTGATTCTTGTAATTCTAGAAAATTACAGAAAATTGTGTAAAATTGTTTTAAATTTTTTTAAAAAAATCAGGGTGATTACATCTTCGAAGCCAGATAAGTTCACAAATGCCTTTAGCCATTCCACGAAACTCGGCTTCGACACTTGATAATACTACATTTTGCTTCTTACTTCTCCATGTAACCGGGTTTCCTCCAACGAAAGTGAAATAACCTGAGGTGATTTTTCTATCAAGGATATTTCTTGCCCAGTGAGCATATGTGTAACCTTCAACCCATAGGTGATTATTTTTTGTAAACATAAGTCCTTTCCGGTGGAGGACTTTAGGTATCGAATAATTTGGATCACTACATTCATATGGTCTTCATTTGGACAATGCATGAATTGGCTTACTACACTCACTGCATAGGTGATGTCAGGCCGTGTATGAGAGACCTAAATCAGTTTTCTAACTAATCTATGGTACCTTCCTTTGTCTGTTGCACTTGGTCTGGGTATTCTCCAAACATGCGATTTTGGATTATTGGGGTATCTACAGACTTACAATCCAATAAACCAACTTTTGATAATAAATATAGCATATATTTTCGTTGGGAGATGAATATGCCTTGCTCTGACCTAGCAATTTCAATTTCCCAAAAATATTTGGGTCATTCTAGATTTTTCATCTCGAATTCTGTGGCCAACTGCTCTTGAAGTCTTGTTATTTCCTTCGGGTCATCTCCTGTAATGATCATATCATCAACATAGACCATCAAAGCTGTTAGCTTACCTCGGTGATGCTTTAAGAATAGCGTATGGTCTTAGTTGCTTTGTTGAAAGCCATATTTCCTCTTTGCCGAGTTCAAGCGCCCAAACCACTCTCTAGAAGATTGCTTCAAGCCATACAAAGTTCGTTGTAGCTTCCACACAGTCTTAGCTTTAGAGTTTAACATATGTCATGGAGGGACATCCATGTAGATTTTTCTTCTTCAAGATCTCCATGGAGGAAAGCATTTTTAACGTCAAACTGGTGCAATGGCCAATCAAGGTTCGCTGCAAGGGATAGTAGAACCCTCACAGTACTCAACTTGTCCACATGTGAGAATGTTCCTTGATAGTCTATACCATAGGTTTGCGTATAGCCCTTTGCCACTAGTCTTACTTTGTACTTTTCAACTGATCCATCGACTTTGTACTTGATGGAGAATACCCACTTACACCAAACTGTTTTTTGACCTTCTGGTAGAGGAACAAGAGTCCACTTCTCACTTTTTAGTAATGCCTCCATTTCCTCCTTCATAGCTTGGATCCACCTAGGGTCTTTTAAAGTCTCTTCAACATTTGTGGGAATATGATGTGAGGAGAGTTCATTCACAAAGTTCTTGAGAGGTTCGGACAACTCCTTTGTAGAAACATAATTGGCAATTGGATATCTCGATCTTTGATCCTCCAGTTTCGAAGAATAACTGTTTGGTGGTTTGTTCCGATTGTGCCTGAAAGGTAACTCATAGCCAACATGAGTATCCACGTCATTAGAAATGTGAGATGTGACATAGGAGCTTACCTCGATGATATTATCAGGAGATGGGTCATTGGATACTAAAGAGGGGGGGGGGTACTGCTACTTCAGCTTCTGGAAATGTCAGCTCTGGATTAGGTTCCTCAAGCTCTGAATTAGATTCCTGAATGATCGACTGAGTCGTCGACTATGAATTAGGTTCCTTAATGATCGACTGAGGAGCATTAGGTGTTATGTCGTTGTCCTTGAACTAGTCAAATGTCAACCAATTCATCTCTTCCACTCGTGTCTCCCCTTGAAGGGAAGAATTGGATGGCGCAGAAGAGTAGAAAGTGTCGAACTCAAGGAATGTGACATCCATAGTCACATGTGTGCCGATTAGTTGGGTCGTAGCAGCGATACTCTTTTTGGTGTACATCGTATCCCAAAAAAAGAACGACGAATAGTACACGGATCAAGCTTCGTGCGTTGGTTCTGGTGGAGGTGAACAAATGCAACATATCCAAAGACGCGAGGCGGAAGCATCAATACGGTGGGTAATGAGACATAGGTTGACAAGGCCTATAGCGGATTCTTGAACCCAAGAACTTTTGAGGGCATGTGGTTAATGAGATGGACAGCCATAGAAACAACATCAGCCCAGTGGTGGCTAGGTACGTGAGCTCCAAGTAATAGAGCGCGAGCAGGTTCGAGGATGTGACGATTCTTGCGCTCTGCAATACCATTTTGTTGCGGAGTTCGGAGGCATGAGGTCTCATGAATTAGGCCATGATGTTGGAAATAATTACGGAACTGGTGATTCACATACCCGCCACCATTATCAGATCGAAGAATTTGAAGCTTAGCAGAGAATTGAGTTTGAATCATTGTATGAAATGATTGAAAGACCGAAAAAACCTCATTTTTATGTTTCAACAGATAAATCTAAGTTATGTGAGTACAGTCATCAGCAAATATCACAAACCAACACCGGAAATCAGACAAAGTAGATTTTGGGGAAGGACCTTAAACATCAGAGTGAATCAAAGCAAAAGGAACATCACTTTTTTTTATACTCAACGGATAAACAACTCGATGACTTTTAGCTAAAATGCAAGTCTCACATTTTAAATTCAGAATTGACAAACCCGAAAATAAATCAGGAAACACATGTTGCAAATAACTAAACGATGGGTGGCCTAAGCGACGGTGCCAAAGCAAAATCTATTCCACTTTGAGGTCGCTTGGGCGGTGTATGTGGTGTGCTCAGCCGACACTGAAATCATCCATATAATAGAGCCTCCCCTCTTAGTACCACGTCCAATAATCTCCTTGATGAGAATATCCTAAATAAGACAAAACATAGGATAACTGAGCACAACACAATTCAAGTCTTTAGTAACTTGACCTACGGATAGTAACTTGTGAGAAAGAGAAGGCACGAGTAAAGAATGAGACAATGGGAGGGCTGGTGACAACATCACAGTCCCGGCCCCTGTGATCGAAGAGGTGCCTCCATTAGCATTGGCAATACTAGTTCGCCGAGGAGAAGAGTGCTGAGAAAAATCATTTGCATCAAACGTCATATGGTCTGTTGCACCGGAATCAAGTATCCAAACATTGCTGTCAGTCTCTCGAGAAGAACCAAGTAGAGCAATACCTGGGTTAGAGCTGGAACCATCGACTGGAATAAGGGAAATATATGGTTCTGCTGCAGCCACTACAGCCTTGCCCGTGCTATCATCATGCCCACCTCCATCACATCGCTTCCGAGCCTAGAGTTCATGCCACCAATCGGGATACTCGTGAAGTTTGAAGCAGGTCTCACAAGTATGCTTTGCACTCCCACAGTGAGCATTTAGTGCTATCAGAGTTGACGCGGAATTTGTAGTTGGAACCGGATTTGCCACCATGCAAATAGAGAGATCCGGAGGAGGTTTGAGACTGTGAGCCTTGCTTGAGACCCTTGGATGCCAGACCTGCTACTGTTGAATCATCGGGGTTACTCATTGTCATCACCGCTTGACGAGGAGCTTCCATTCGGACGTGTGCATAGGCTTGTTCTACCGTTGGAAATGACTTTATCTGCAGGACATCACTCCTGATATGGTCTAAGCGGTCATCGAGACCATCCAAGAATACGTAGACCCGATCTTCTTGAACGAGTTTATTGTAGTGTTCAATATCACTTGGGCATTCCATCGAGTTTGGGCGACGAAAGTCGATTTCACGCCAGAGGCCTTGGAGATCATTGTAGAATTTTTCTAGAGAGCCGCCAACCTGTTTAAGACGGGTCACACGTCGCCGGAGGTCATACACCTGGAGGTGTCGCTGCCATCATAGTATGTAGTAGCAATTGCATCCCACACCAACTTGGCTGTTGAGAAGCGAACGAAGTTACCGATAAGAGAGGATTCCATGGCTCTGATACCATGATAAAAAGTATAAGAAATCTCATCTATTCAATACCTTCTTTACAAGAATGAGTGGGTATATAACAGAACGTAAAAATCTAAATTTGGTTACACATACACAGCTTAATTAACTAAATTGAAGGTGTATCCCAAAACTTCCTCCTATAATCTCGCGGAGGACAACTCACGCCAACAATTTGGTAGCTTCAATTTGTTGCCCTTCATGAGCAACTAGAAAATTGTCGGTACTTGATAATCTCTAAAGGAATACACTCTGAACGGCCTTGCTGCAGAATTATTTCCTTGGTTGTTTCCCTTGTATTTTGGCAGGTTATAAACGGTCACATCAACCGCTATTGACTTTTCCCCTTATGACGAGGGTTTCATGGGTTCTGAGGGCTATTGCCCCCTCCTTGATTTGGGTGTATGATATCCAGACTCCAAATTTCTTGCAGTAGCTTCTGCACACTCTGCGCTTTTGTAGAGGTGATTCCAACTTTCAATCTTTGTCGCCCCTAGACAAAAATAGACAAAATTGAATAGGTGGAAAAAACTTATGTCTGCAAGTGTCCATCAACATCTTTTTTGGCATGCCCGGAAAATATTGGAGAGATAGACAACAGAATCCCTCAATATAAGCTTTCGCTGACTCTCCCTCTTGTTGAGATGTTGATAGGAGTCTAGTCATGGTCACTTCGCTATTGTCTTCGTAGAATTTTGCCAAAAATTGTTTTTCCATATCCTTTCATTTGTTACTCTATCCAACCGACAGACGTTGGAACCAGTCGAAAGTTACCTCCTTCAGAGTAGATGTGCTAATTGGGACCATTATTGCATGGTTTTCAACGATATTGCTGATATGGGCTCTGAAGTAGTAGATGTGCTAATTGGGAGAAGACAAGCCGTCATAACATTGCAGTGTTGGCGGCTTGAATTTCGGAGAGCATTCTACATCATCCTATTCAATCGGATAGGAACGAACAATACCTACTTCCTTCAGATTCTTCCGGTGGGTCAAAGTTTCTAGCTGAGCATGTATATTTGTAATAACACTAGGCACGCAGAGCCTTGGCGGTCAGCTGATGCGACTGCTGGAGCAACATATCCACCTCTTTGTTGTACGAAGAGCTATTCCAGCAGTTCTCTTATTTGGGCTATAGCTGCATCAATAGCTTCCAAGCGACACTCCGTAACATCGTCTCCAGTCATGTACAATCATCGTGTCTTAGTGGAAGTCATGTACAATGACAATCATCGTGTCTTAGTGGAAGTCATGGTTGAGGAAGAGGCATAGACCGAATTGTCATCATCTGATTCCGATTCGGATGATGTTGGAGGTCTTCGGGAAACCAAGGCCGTCCTAGATCGAGTACCCCAAGGCCGTCCTAGACCGAGTGCCTCGATATTGTCATGAAGATGAATTTGACTCATAGTCGATCTCCGGACCAAAATCAGAATATGAAGATTCTTGTTATGAGACAAGCGGGTGAAGCTACCCCCTGCCTTCTTGTCCTTCTTGATCTCCAGTTTGTCACGTTGACAGAGGCAGAAGATCATCGTCCCGAAGTCGTCTTTGAGCTTTCTGTCTCTTAGTGTGCTGACTTGTGGATGCAGTTAACTGGAGTTTGTCCAACAATGAGAGTCTGACTATTGTTTGCTTTAGATTCAAGCAACAAAATTGGATTGTTAGTTGATGGCAGCGAGGAGCTCCTCCTGGTGTTGGAGCAAAATGGATGCAAATAGCCTTGCGTTTAAGGCTATCCCGTAAATCGTTGACAGGAGCTTCATCAACAAGTGGGTCAAGACGGTCAAAAGTCAAAGTCTTGAAGTCTTGGACAATTGCCGTCAAACGGCTTGTCGACGCCGAAGGGGAATCATAATTATCCTCCTTAGACGAGGATGGCAAATCAGTCCTGGAAAGGACTATAGCTCTCGGGAGAGCTTGACTAGAACTTTTGTGCTTGGCTCCGCATGAAACTACGTGTTCAGCGTTCTGCGGAACTATAGGTTTTGTGCGTCGGACAGTAATCTTGATCCTGCGGGGTGACAGTCTGCAAGACATGTTGTTGGTTCTATGGCTCTGGTCCCAGTATAGACTTGTGCAACGAGCTTCATATTTGCAGCAACATTGAGTTCTTCAGCAAGACCCCTCCTGGGTCTCACAAAACTGGTTGTCAGCATAACCCATGGCCTTGTTGGCAAAACCACCACGACGCTAAACACCCATGGGTGTGAACAGTATAGTCACGTTGGACTGTGTTCTTGTTGGCAAGACCACCACGACGTTGAACCACGAGTGTGGTCTTGCGGCTTCCAACGTTCTGGGACTTTGTGCGAGACGTGGGCTTTTTCTGCATGGATAGGCAGAATCAGAATTGTACAACCTAACTGTATAACAGTTGTGCAACAGCTGGCCAATCTCGCATAACTTGGATGAAGTTCTGTAGGAATTGTCTTCGTCAGAATTGCTGAAGACTTGGACTTCGTCCCCAGAATTAGCCATTGGCATGGCTTCTGTGCTGTCTTCTGCAGAGATGCATCTTTTGCAAAGGACGGAGATTTGCTTTTGTGGTCGAGAAATGGAGCATAGGTTCTGCAAGGAACCGGTTGCCACATCCTGCGGGCGATGGTTCTGTGGCAGCTGCAATTTGCAGTGATGTTGCGCGGAGCCATGGCAGTTATGCGGGAAGCACATTTAGCGCCAACATGGGGCCGCTAGTGCTTCAATAGAAGCTTATGGAGCAGCAGAAGCTTCAAGTTGGTCGGTATTGACTTCTTGTGCTTACACACGACAGTGGGGCTCACATAGCCCTGAGAGAGTGTTTGAACATCTGTTGGTCCAATTTAATGACCAACGAATTGACAGTTGTTCCCAATAGCTTCGTTTCGGATTGTGCCACGGCCTTCTCTTGGGTGTAGTAGGAATTTTCTAGTAGAGTCGTCATTTGTTTTCAAAGAGAAGTATGAATTTTGTTTTGTTTTGTATAGACAGATTGGTTTAGAACTTGCATAATATATAAATACAACAAAAATTCTACAAAAATAATATTTATGGGGAGTGTGGCGTAGATGCTTGCTTTGCGCGTGATCACTTCGCTCTGTGGACGGACACAAAGTTGCTGCTTGAGGCGAGGGAAACAAGAACTCAAGTGCTCAAAACTCAGTTGGGTATGGTGCTCTCGAAAAGGATGTTCTGATTGGGCATGCATTGATCCAAAAATCGAGGCTATTTATAGGATAAACTGCTGAAATGGCTAAACTGTTGGTTTCCTGCATGAACTGCTTACGGCGTTTGAGGTCATACGGGGACGGGTTCAACTTGAAACAGTTGCCAGCAAGGCATACACTTGCCGTGTGTAGTGTGGAATGTATGCCACATGGCTGCTTGCCATGATTAGGGACATAATGTCCAATCAAGGCAGTAGCCCACGTGGGTTGCTGACGCCTTGGTGGACATAACGTCCTCATTAATGAGGCGATTGATAGCGCTCATTAAAAAGAGTGCGGCACATTGAATGGTCTGCTTCAGCATCGAGGTTGCGTGCCGTCTTGTTCTGCGGAGCTCCGGTTCAGCAGTGCTCACTCCAATGTCACTCTTGCGCTGCCTTGTTCATTGCAATCCTTCGTTTTCCTGTCATGCAGGATGGCTGCTTCAAGGCTGGTTCAACAAGGACCACTTCCTACATGGATGACTTCATTGTCTGATCCTGTGGGATTGTGGTTCACACGACCACATTTTTACTGCCACATTCTGCGGGCTGACTGCATTGTTGATTGTCTTGCAGAACTTGCTCGGTTGTTGACGTTTTGCGGGGGAGAGGCTTCACTGCCATGGTTCCGCAAGAACTAGACTTTACTGCCTGGGGTTCTGCGGAATCATCTCTCCTGCGACCCTATAGTTTTTATGGATCAACATGCTACTACCACCTAGACCCCCTCCCATTAAATTATAATTTTTCCCGGGCTAAGTTTCGAACTCATGCCCACTTTTCCCCTTTCTTACCGGTGCAACCACTGGACCACCCCTATGGTGGTAAAAAAAGAAATACAAACCTGTTATATGCATGGAGATAGAGGAGAAAAAGTAGAGAGGGTGGAAGAACGTTTCTCCCAATTTGGGAAGCATTCTTATTATCTATAGATGGAGGAACACAAGCAGAGAAACTGGAAAGCCCCCAAACCCTATAAATATGGCCAAATAAGTCTGGCCGATTTGGACAGAACCTGACCGGATTTTTTCCATCATGAATTACTCGATTCTGGTCAGCCACCGACTCTATTATCCTAAATATGAGTTTTATGTTGATTGATGAAAACTACTTTTATTGGGTGTATAGAAGATGGTTGTTGGATGCACTAGTAATATTTATTGATAAAGCTGTAGATATGGGCTTAAGGGCTCAAGTTAGCTTGTGTTCATGTCTATATTTATTTAGGGGTTTTCTTACTCGGGTTTTCATTTTGATAAATGTTGATGGAAATGAATGGATTGGTGACTGCTGCTGCATCACGGATGCAGTTGGTTTGTTGGATTTGGTTGAATGGTGGTAAAAGTTATTCTTTCATAGCCAAATGAAGTTTATATCGTTAAAAAAAAGAAAATGAAAAAATTAAAATGGGTTCAAAATAGTTCACTTAGCACAATATTTGTGCAATGATTATTATCTGTATTTCCTCTGTTTTAAGTGCTGTATTTTCTTGTGGGAAGGACAATGATCTGATTTTTAGATTTGGAAAGTTAACTGTCCATTCTACAGTTTAGATTATCATTCCTCCCATTTGCTGATTGGTTTGACTACTTCTCTTGGTATGTTGTAAGTATCTCGTTGCTCATGTCTCACTTGTTGGGTTCAATTGGATGATATATGCTGATTTTATATGTTTTTTCTTTATCGTCTCTTTCTATATTGTAAGCTTGATTTCCTACTGTCTTTCACTAATCTTTTGAAGTTTGGTGACAAGGAATGACTGGATGAATTTTATAAGACTGTATACTTAGAGTAGTATATTGTATGACATGATTTAGTCTATATTTGTCCTTTTATGCTGATTTCCATCTTTCAAACTGTTGCCTTTATATTTTTCATGTTTGAACCTTCCCCTCTGCTGTAATAGCTTATTTGTTTATCATTGTGAACTTTAGTAAAGATCCATTGAAGTATAATCGCTACATCAATAGCTGCCAATCTTTTATCACATTGTTGACTTTTTTTGTATGACCTATGATGGTGGTTAGTGATTTGTCAGATTGACCATTATATAACCTGTAGACCTTGCTGCCCTATGTATTTTCTATACCCATATTGAAATTTTCATAGTAGGAAATATCTTAACCACATTTGTGTCGGATCTTTCTAAGCTGTTGATTCTTGTGTTGTTACCTCATTAGCATACAATTTGGTTTACTAGTCTAAAAAACATAAATATTTTTTTTTTAGTCTGAAAACAGACAACAACAACAACAACAACAAAGCCTTTATCCAATATTTTTGGGGTCAGCTCTGAAAAACATACAATTTTATGTGTTTTACTTCACATCTAACAATCACCGACATTGGCTAATTGACTTTATTATTGATTTTCCAAATTCTTGATTCAGTCCCTTACACCTACTTTTCTGCTCTCTTATTACATTGATGGTCATATTAATTCAAGGATATAGTTATGTATCAATATAGTAGATGGGAGTGTTTCTTCTGTAGAGTACAGTAATAGATCTTTGAAATTCACCAATTAATGTTCTACATCGTTGTGTCTGACATATTCTGACAAGATTTGATGTTCTTGACATATCTGACAGTAATTTTGATGTGGTACATATACCTCCTTGGAAGTTTCTGTTGCTTATTTCATTGGAGTAATTATTTTAGTTATTACCTCTTAAAGTAGTCTTTATATACAACAAGCTTTTAATGTCAAATTTATGCTTCTGGATTTACGTCTCACCATGAAAATGTGAATGGATCATATGTTAGCTATAACCTTATTATTATTGATCGTCATCTCTGTTGTTTCTTGTGTTCACATGGTAACCGTGTCTATCAGTTGATCTTCCAAATCTGTATTTACTTAATTATTTTCACCGGTGGTGAATAATAATACTCATGCCAGATACCAAACCTCAACTTACAGTTTCAGAATACGATTCAACCTTTGGAACTAAGGAAGATCTTTATCTGCATGAAAACCACACTATCAGATATGAAGAAAATGAGAGGAGTCTTCATCCTGGGGTAGTTGATAAGCCTATCTTACCATTACCCAAGCATGATGGTAAACCAGTGAACAAGAAGTCTTTAAGAAGACTAAGCAGTTACCCATGTAGTAAACGACCAAGAGAAGATCAACGAGATGATTTTATTACTACTGCAGGAGCTGTTGATCATGGCAAGAAGATAGGACATGACCATGGAAGATGCAATTCTGATGGTACGAAGAGTTCCTTGTTCTATATATTGTGTAACCAAGGGACATAGCTTTCAAAGGAGATTAAGTGGCCCATGTTGAGAGACGGAGACATTGAAACTATCATGCTAGTACTGGAAAAATCAATGGTCAAAGTATTCTAAAAATACCAGTGACCAAAGCAATAAACTGACACTCAAGTCCTACTGGTGTAATGGACTCAAGAATCAAGAATCAAGAATCTATAGATCACAAGGCCTATGTGGAAGATGTGAAATAAAGAATCAGAGATGGTGGCAGCAAAGATGGCACCTACTGTTCTCCTTAACTAATGAATCGTGATAAAGCCCCATGAATGTGGCTACAGTCACATGGGTAACGGTTGACATCTGAAGGATTGCCAACTAGGGTAACAGCCACAATAATTGCAAGGAGCCAGTTACTTTGGTTTATGAGGGTTATAGAAACTAAGAAACACTAATGTGAGTCATATACTGACCAAGAATTCAGGATTCTCGATTACGGCTTGAAGACCAGCCAATATACTCATGAGAAATTGTGGATTCAGTCCGCGAATGGAAATTGTGAAAAACATAATGTAGGAGGCACCAACAGTTTGGGCTCCTACAGTGACCTTTCAAAACCAGAAAATGGAAGGGAAGAGACGTATATGAGGGCTATGTGCTGCAACAAGGGGTGCCAGAAATTTTGGCCCTCGTCACTTCTGCCGGAAGAAAACAGCCCATCCTCTAGGATCTCGAGAGAGGATCAAAAGCTTCTGATTCATATTCGAGCTCTATGTTCCTGTGAACCTAACAATATAAAGAGGGGAAGAAGATGACAAAAATAAGAAGGGGTAGAAGGACAAAAGCAGCGAGGGGGGAAATACTGGGTGAACAAGGACTTTTGTGCATCTATTCCAGCTCCTGAGAATTAGAAGAGAAATACAGAAGATGAACAGACTTCCTTATGGGTATTTGTGCATGTGATGAAATCTTTCATCAATTAAGACATGGATTCTCGGACATTTGGGCTAACATCGTGGAATTGGGATTGTCATGTATCTTCATGTCTGTCTCTTTATTTTTCAGTAAACAAGTAAGGATGCATATAGTTGTTTCATTTGTATGATTGTGTAACTGTAACATAGACCCTTCTATAGAGTAAAGAGTGGTGGAGGAAAAAATATTTTATGTTGCGTTCTGGCATCTCCTATTATAATTCAAGTCGACATTGGATTGTTTAAAAAAAGAGGGAATTTATCTTATAATAATGTTTTTTTTATTTGTTTGATTGCATGCAGAGAAATTCCGAAGTGTCAAACTGAAGCGTAGTCAGGATAGCAAGAGGACGGACAAGAAGCTATTCAGAGCAAGTATAAAAACTAAATATGATCCTTTAACATCAAAGACTGGCTTTACTACCTCTGATCCAATATCTGGAGGAAATAGCATTCTTGGTATGCAATTGCTACTCACCGACACTCTCTTGTGTGCTTTAATCTCACAGTTTGTTATTCTCTGATTCTGAATCCTCTAAATCTTGTTATCAGTATATTCAAATATTGTATAGGGAATCTAGGATACAAGTGAAGTTTACCAAGCACGAATATTTCATTACAAATTCACAACAGTTGAGTTAGACTTCTATGTTGGAACTATGCACCCTTCTTTCAAAATCTATTTACACGCTATACACATTCTGTTGATTCAAAATCTATTTACACGCATACACATTCTGTTGATTCAAGCATAGATTCTGAATTTCCTCAGCTACAAGACTGGACTCCTTTTAAGAGAATAATTCACTTGTGCTAGGGACAAGTAAAGCAACATGCCAGTTTGTGAATCGTCCTTACTGCAAAAATAACACCTGAACATGTCACACAAAAATTAAAGGCACCAAAATCCAGGATTAGTGTTTCAAGTTTCAATGCTCTATTTCTGTGCTTTATAGATTTAAGTTCCAAGAAGGTTAGATGTATGAATTGCCCTCACTGCAAGTAGATCCACCTGAACAGGTTTCACATAAATTGCTAACACAATATAATTCCCCAAACCCATAGATTGTTGTTTCAACCATAGTCCCTGGTATCAGCTGATACAGGAACTGCTGAAACTACCAAAACCAATCGATTCAAACCACCCAAGCCCTCTGAAACCCCCCACAACCACCCCAAAAGGGCCAAAACTGCCAACAAAGGAAGGTCGAATACCTATCTCGATACCAATACTGCGGACCATGGCTTCAACTTTCAACATTCTATTTGATATGCTTTAGTGCCTTGAATTCCAGTATGGTTATATATATGATGACAGAGAGCTACCAATTAACTTGTCTTCAAATGATAATTTTGCATCTGGTCTTATTAATGCCAGAGAAATTTAACTGTATCATGCATCAATCATCTTCACCTAGGACTTGCTCCAATAAACAATACTTCCAAGCCTAAAGGACATCATATTCTATCAAACATCTGGTGGACGGCCAACTGCAAATAAAATTCGTCTTCCAACTACTTCACAACATTGTATTTTATTAATGGAATCATGCATGTACTTTTGTCCTTTGAGCTCTTTGATTCAACAGATAAAAGCAGAGCAAGGTTGTGACCAACTTCGTACTTCCTAGTATAAAAAAATGGTTCACCAGAATTTTCTCCTGTTTGTCGTCCATGCCCCATCATCCTCTAATATTTGCCTTGAAAGTCTAAGGTTGCAGTAGTTCTAAGATTTCTGGATCACTTTATACCAATAAAAAGTTACCTTAATACTTATTAACTACAATTTTGGTTTATATATATTTTAGATTGTGGCCTCAACTCAAGATGTTGTTAGGCCAACTACTTTACCTAAATAGAAGAGATTATCTTATGACTTTTGAACCACAATTAGCATTTTGTTTGGCTATAATGTGAGTTTAAATAATTTCTCTCTTTGATTATTTTAATTTGCTCCTTCTGTTACTCTGCTCCATCCTTTTACTGTGGTTTCTGGACCTCTACTGTTGTGTTGATACTGTTGTGCAAATAGCACTCCTGTTATTCTTTCTTGTCCCTTCGAACCTTGGGTGTGAACTGGCCGTAGATCTTGTTTTCTTCCTTTGCCCCTTCTAACCTCTTGGGTTGAACTGGTACTGGTGCTTGTTTTCTTTTGGGAACCTGTCTGGTACATAAATGTTTCCTCTACTTATGTAATTTGTTATAACATGCGATTCTGAACTTCTTGAATTTTATACTAATATATGAACATTTCAAAGCAGGAATATATGGTCTCAGTGCAGATCTCCATGATGCTACAAAGCATGTGGAAGAGCTGCCATTGAGTGAGCTTCTTGATGGAAGTTACAATCACACTAATTTAGTTGCACGAAAAGGAAAAAGAGCTTCAAATGTCAATGAACATATTCTCCTCTCCTTTAAAAAAGCATGCTCTGTCCTCTTGCTTAATAGTGCAGCAGATGGCAGCGGCAACAGAAAAGCTTTGATGAGCCCCTTGATTCACCGGCCTGTCTCCTTAGGAACTATGTCAGGTTGTGATGGAAAAGACAAATGTATAGAGGACACTTTTTCTAAGGTGAGTTTGACTTCCTGTGTTTTTTATGGTCCCACAAGCTATCTGATGGTATCTTTCAGTAACCCTCCACTTATTGTAGGTACATGAGACAAACTTAAGCAATACCTCCTTATATCAGCCTAGAGAAATTCTAGAGTGCTTAGCACTTCCTCCATCCAAGGATCTACAGGATCTTATTTCAAGTTCAAGCCCAAATTCCGTTCCTTCACAGTCGACAATGTGCATGAAAGCTTTTCAATCCACTAGTTTGCCACCTTTTCCTTGGTCATTTTCTCAAAGTGGAACTTGCAAACCTGGTATGGATTCTGGTAGATTAGCTTCAACTAGGAACATGTGTCAAGGTAAATGGTTCAGGATAGGGATCTATTCTACTTCAAATGAGGATGATGAAAATTGCTTTTCTGATCCGGAAATGAAGGCATATGGTCACAGTGAGGATTCCATAAACCAACAGAAGGTTGATGATCTTGTTCAAGATGTAAAGAAGCTAACTGAATCCATGAAGCCTAGACTTGATGTACCACACATTATGTCAGAATCCTTAGTTCGAGATAATAACAGTGTTTTAGGATCTGGAGTGTCAGGTAGCACTGTTTCTAGACAGCTTAAACTAGTGGATGGGTATGCAGACTCCTACAATAGTCTTGTAGGATATGACTTTAATGATCGTGTGATTATGGAAACTTGTGAAGCTGAAGGTTCTTTGAGGTGTCTGGGAAGTGACTTAAAGTTGGTGAATCTGTCTGGTCGAAAAGATCACTGCATAAGAAACATAGATGGTTTCTCAGGAAATTCCTATAGTTCTCTCCTTAAAAGCTCTGCTGCTGGATCTGGACCAAGTTCTTTGCAGTCGTCTACTCCAGAGACATCTAATCCAGGTAATATACTAGTATGTTACATAGAAAATTGGAGGCTTCTTTTTCTTGAGATTCGGGAGGAACATTCTATTTCTTTTCTACATACACCAATCCTATTGTTCTCTAAGAAAACCAAGTATTGCATCAACCAATTTCTTCTTCTAAAAACATGTCTAACCATAGCATGCTTTTCATACTATATCATCACCACAGTATACTGTGAATTAAATATTATAAGTAAAAGTATTCAGCATTTGGTAAAAGTAGATAGTAATGACATTTTATATCGGGCATACTTACATTGGAGAATTAAACTTTGTTCAGTTCCAAAGACTTTCCTTAGGACCTGTTGTGTTGCATGAGATTGCAACTCCCGGAGTTCAGATTCCCTAGCTGAATAGATCTTTTTTTTCTTTAATTTGTTCCAATAAATTGAGCAATTGCATTTGCACATGGAATTTTCAACATTTACTTCGTATCAAAACCTAGGAATTGAAATTCTTTACAACTTTTGCAGAATTAACTCCTATAGTCTAACAGTTACCAACTTACCATTTGTAACTATTGGACTCTACGTGAATATACTTTCTAAAAAAGGAAAGAATGATCAATTTCTTGTGAATAGAGATGTTTCCTATTCTACATGGGATCAAAATCCTTAGTTTTATTGGTCATATAGTATATTATAAGTTCAAGCTAGAAGTTTGTCACATCCAAATATTTGCCTTTGCATTGATGTGGAAACACAGGCACACAACACCTTCAATATTATCTGGTCGACTGTCTGGGTTCTGGGGTTGATTTGTGTTTGTTCAATGAGATAGAGTCAGTGCTGGCATTGATTGTCTGGTAGCCCTATTCAGCTATTCTTGTCTCTGGTGGCTGCAATGGTTTAGATCTCTCCATCACATCCATCCCCATCAAGGAGGCATGTACACTCCTAAATTGGTGCCCAAGTCCATGTGAGACGCACATTGCAGAGGTTTCGTAATGTACTAGGACATGCCAAATGTAGTGCAGTTTGTATTGCCATGTCCCTCTCCCATTGTGCAATATTTGTGTCAGTGCCTCGTAGGGCTCAGTGTGTACTTTCAGGGACAGGAGACTTCTGAGGCCTCCATTTCCCTGCAATGTCCACTATCTGGACCATTGTCCACAACTAGAGCTATTAATGGTATCTGACAACCCGTTAAAACGACCAAAATTGTAGCTAAAAAAATCGGGTTTGGATGTAAAAGATAAAAGTAGATTGAATTTCAGCTAGAGTTCTGGCACACCATATAAAACACGAAAAGATATCGAATCTAGTTCGGGTCTGAATATATATATATATATATATATATATATATATATATATAAGATTCGATATCTTGGTGTGTGGCCAGTTCATAGAGGGCTGAGGGGTTGGTGTGGAAGATGCTAGCTTCAACCCTCACTAGTCACACTTTTTGTAAATATATATAACAATCAACCTTAAAAATTGGGTCCGGATTCTAAAACCAGAACTCAAACGAAAATCAATCGGATACAGATTCGGAAACCTGAACATTTTTCTGGTCAGGTTCGAATTTTACATAAATCTGACCGAACCCGACCGATTGGCAGCCATATCCACAACTGTATTCATCAGTATTGACCACTATCCTGCAGCACACTCATCTTGATGTCCTGGCACTCTAGGAGCCGTGTTGCTGGAATTAGGAGAGCCTACACTATCACTTGTATTCATAGTAGCTTTATGTTCCCTAGTAACAACTGAATCAGCTCTCCCTTCATTTTCCAATCCACCTGTAGTACCAAACATAAAAATGAAACATAAAATTGTATGGAAAGCATCAAACTTCTCTTAATTTGCACAAAAAGGCATAAAGTTTGTGCTAATGTTAAACTCAGCCCCAGTACGCCCTTTAGAAGGGCGTATTTTTTTTTTTTTTTGCACAATTTACGCCCTTCTGCGTATTTTTTGCAAACTGATGAACTTTTTTCGTGACGAAATTTGTCTTCCAGTGACAAAATTGGGTTTTCAGTGACAAACTTGGACTTTTAGTGACAAGATTTATTGATGAAATTGGACTTTTACTAACGATTTTTTTATTTATTACATATTCATGTTTTCGATTCTCCGGAGGAGAAGAAAAAAAATTATATGCAAAAAATCCGCAAAAAATACGCCCTTCTATGGGGCGTATTGGGGCTCAAATTACAAATCCACTAAACTTCGTGCTATTTCTGGAATTCCAGAGAAGTTTGATGCTTTTTTTGCAATTTTCTGAAAATGAAATGCATAAATGTATCTCATTTTCTCGTAAGACATTCCTAGCTCTTATTCAGGTGAAGGAAGTACATTATATAATCTCTCCTCTTTTCCAGCTTTTGATCGTATCATCCCATATTATTTCTCGTACTTGTGGATTTCTTTCCCTTGTATGTCTTATGTTGCCAACAGTTTTCCTTCCATCTGCACCTACACTTCAATCTTATTCTCTTTTCATCCAGTCTTCATCGACCCTTTAATATAGTGTCAGGACGAAGTGGCCTACACCATATTCAACTATAGACTTTTAATATTTGTTGAATAATTGCAACTGAATTACCCTAAATTGTTCCCAGGGGCGGACCTACTATGTAGTTCTCTTGGTTTTATTATTTAGTTAATGTTTTTTGAAGTATTCACAATTGAGTGGTTGTCTAGTCAGTACGTGCATGAAGTTTTAATCAATAGGTCTCAAGTTCAATTCTCTCAAGCTATATAATGCCTTATTCAATTATAGACTTTTCATATTTTATGGGATTTTTGTTTTTGTCCAGTAGCAAGAAATTCGGTAAATTTTTTGCATTGCATCTTCTCTATATTGCAAACATAAGCTTGATGGTGCTGTAGAATGTTCTAGTTTGCGTATTACTTTCTGATATCATCTTGATTTGCTTCCATGGCTGATCTAGGAACCATTGCTAAACAGTAGGGAATTGGGATCATTGACTATTCAAGCCTATAAAGGAATCTTGGCATGAATTCATCATGGTCGGATTGTAGTCAGATTATAGCTATGAAAATTTGATCCATTGCCATTAAACACACTTATAGAGTAACAGAGTGGAGACCTATCTTCATGCCCCAGCCTGCTGACCTGCCAGGTCCCCACATCCCAGGACTGACTAAACCGATACTCATAGTAAGGATCGGAAATTGATAGGAACCCAATTTGAAGCTTTCTTTAGATCATGTGCAGGGTTTCCAATATAAATTGCTAATCAATCTTAAAAAAGAACATATTTTGTCTACCCTGTTCTAGAACCATAACTACTTACTGGATTTTGCTGCTGTTTTTTTTTTTTTTTTTTTTTTTTGGGAGGGGGGGGGGGGGGGGGGGGTAGATCTACTTCCAAGGTTTGATCCTATCTCCATTTTGTCAATTAAGCGACCAGGATATGAGAGCTTTTCTCCTAATCATTGTAACTCAGTATATATTCCTGATATGAAACAGGAGATTCTCCAGGGTTACTAGCTGCTGCTGCAATATTATGTGAGATGGCAAGCTGTTCCAGCGGCACCAGGACACAGAATGACCCTGGCAGGAGAATCGAATTGCCCAAAGCACCGCTACCAAACGCCCCAAAAGCTTGCAACTCAATGACCCCCCTCAAGGTACCAGATGGGCTATTTATGGCATCCAGGCACTATGATCCAATTAAACAGACCGACTTATCCATGAAATGTAAGCTGCTGAATCAAAAGAAAACCAATTTTACCCACATGGATAATGTCGATAAAGAACAGGTTAGGTGGTCGTTTACCACAGGATATAGTGATGCGAGGAGAAAACTAGAAAAAGTCCATCCAACAAAGGATCAAACCAAGTTGCATGGCTATTCTATCAGGCCGTCGGGGCTGATGTCATCACCGATGCGGGTAGAAAAGGTTTACGATGATCAACAGCAACTTCGGAAGGCGGCATTAAAAGCCTTGTCGACTGCCTTGGGGAGTACATATATTAAAGACTGGAACAGGGCAAGGAGCAAGAGGAGGTTGTGACTGTATTATTCTTACAAGCATGTATATGGGAGTTTGCTGGCTTGACATCAAATTAAAATTTAGTTGGTAGTATATGTATAGCTTGGTGAAATGGGCGGTTTCAGGAGCAAGGAATTTAACAAATTGTATGTCCTGTAAATTGTGGCTGCTGAAGGAATGGTTTGTGGAGACTAGTGTTGTAGATTATGGACATTTGTTTATTGTTGGTTCCACCGTGTTATTTGTAAGGTATGTAGTTGCATATATATATATATATATATATATTTAGGGTCTAGTCAAACCAAAATACCCGACATACATAGGAGGTGATACAGCCCCACACCTTCTAGTGCGGCTTCCCTTGTTATGATTTCATTTGAGTCAGCATCCCTCTCATTGATGTTAAGGTAATGACTTTGGAAGGTTGTATTAAAAATGTTCTTTTTGGTTAACATTGTGATGGCCCCAAGCACAAGGACAACCATACACACACACCACCTTATAATCACCTGATATTGTGTGAGCTGCTCCCTTCCAGTTTGTTACAAAACTCAACAATTTCAAAAGGTCCAAGGATAACAATAGCTAAACATTTATTTTGGTTAGGTATAGTATTCCCTGCATGTTGTTTAGGTATAGTATTCCCTGCTGATATCAGGCTTGGATGCCCTTGATTATATTATGGTTTATGATAAAGATACAATCTTTTTTGTTAGGGGACATCATGAAAATGGGTCATATTTCAAGGGAAGGAAAAAAAAATTGGTTTCTTCTTCCTTCTCAAAATTTTAAACATTAATTCATTTTTTCTCCCATAATTTTATAGAAGATAATCCAATTTAGGACTACTTATGAAGTTTTGAATATTTTAGCAGTTCTGGATATGCGCCTGACTATCAAATTTTTATCAGTCTTGGATATTCACAGAACTGCCAAAATTTGACAGTCATGAATGAAGACATTTCTGTCTTCAGACCAAAATTTTGGCAACTTATGTATATCTAGGACTGCAATAAAAATTTGGCTTCCTCGTCCTCTACATGACTGTATTTGAGACTGTTTCGACTATGAAGTTTCAAAATTTTATTAATGGAGCTCGAAATTTCAGAAATAGTTCTAAATAAGGCTATCTACCACAAAACTACTAAAAATATATTAGACATGGTTTAGAGTTAAGGTTAAAAAACCTTGGAATGTTTAGGTTAGAGTTGGAGATTTATCTTGATTGGTAATGCGTGTTGGTTATTGTGATGAATTTTTGGAAGTTTAGACTTCCGGGTTGCAAGAGTAGGAATAGAGAGAGTGAGGAAGAAATAAATTTGGAAGAGTATGAGTAAGTATTGATATTTTGTTGCTAGAGCCATATGCTTTTTGCCTACAGAAAATTTGATTTGTCATCTGGAATTTTGAATAATGATTTTGTTGAGCAAAATAAGAAAGTGTGTTGAGCAAAGTGCTGACGATAAAATTTTGGTTTCATCATCTGGAATTTCGGAAAATGATTTTGTCGAACAATGAATTCATCATGGGAGAAAATTATAGCCGTTGACTTGTGATGTGTGTTGGGGGGGGGGGGGGGGGGGGGGGGAGGAATTATAACCGTTGCACAACGGCTAATGCAAGCTTCTATATATACCACCCACAGCTAATTGAATCTTCATCACACTCTCTCCCTGCCTCAACCAAATCCTCCAGCACTCTCGCTCTCTCACCTCTAGCAAAGCCTCCAGCACTCTCCCTGTCTCTCTGCCTCTAGCAAAGCTTGCAGCAATCAAAAAAAATTCTGCCTGTAACCAAAGTTCATATCAGTTTCTTGTAGCAAAAGTTCTCAACCGTCATGGATCATAGCGTAAGAATTGTATGCTCGCACGTCGGTAAAGTAAATGGGTTAAATTACGAAGGAGAAAGCCAAATTTTCAACTTATCCGAATATTAGTTTTGAAAATATACGTAATCATATTATTGATCGTTGTTCTATTCATTACGATTTTATTCTCAAGTCTATTTTTTGTTCTAATTATTTTTTGATAGATAGTGAAGATGTATGGAATTATATTCTTGAGATTAATTCACAATCACGACATATAAAAATATATGTTTTTAAAGTAGCAGCAACATTAGATAATAGAAATAGTGAATATTTTTCTGAATACCAGCATGTTAGTTCGGCTGCTAGTTCTTCTCAACAAATTGTTTCATTTTTCCAAGAAGGTCATTCTTTAGATGAATCTAACCATGATGATGATAGTAACAACAACGATGGGAATAGTGATGATTTAGTTGAAAATATAGATTATGCGGTAGATGATGATGTTGTAAAAGCTATCACTGATGAAGTATTTAAGGGACAATCATTTTCTAGCCGTTCTCACTTTAGAAGCTTTATAAGTAATTTAGCAATTAAATATAATTTTAGTTGTTCAGCTAGTGTTATGAATAATGCTCGTGGAATTATATATAGCTGTGATCAACCGAATTGTAATTGGAGAGTATATGTCAAATCCATTGGAAATGACGATATAGTTAAAGTTAATACATTAGAAAATTATCATTCTTGTTTAGGAAGACTTAGTACAAGACATCATCGACTAGCTACCGCTGCATGGGTTAAGACCATGATAATTGACATTATTAGAGATAATCAGTCATATAGTCCATCATAAATTGTTAAAGATATATATAGGGAGCACCGTATACAAGTTAATTATTCAAAGCCTGGAGAGTCCGAGAGACGACATTAGCTGAAATGAATGGTAGTTATGATGAGGCATACACTATTCTTGAGGAGTATTGTTATAGAATTATGGAGACGAATCCAGGTAATACATGTTTTCTTAAAACTGTCGAGAACAATAGCTTTCAACGAATTTTGTTTTGTTTTAAGTCATGTATTGACGGATTTGTATAAAACTGATCCTAAGGCAACTAGAAACACAACAAAATAGTTGGTGCACAGAACCTATATTACGTGTTTGGATTTGTCGAGCGGGTGAGTAGCCTTCCCACCAATGCATTCAATGTACTGATAACCCACCATATCGTTTGCAGGGTGCGGAGAACCTCGTTCGGTGCGGATGCCTCCTTCGTGCGTGCTAAGGCCAGGAGTTCCCTCTGAAGCCTTGGAGCGCTGCATCCGGAACAGAAGCACATATACAAGACATAATGTTGGAACGTCGCCTGAACATTCGCCTGTACAATCATTCTACAATTGTAGCCACTTGGCACGCTTTTATTGTTTCATAGAGAGAGACTTGAGCGAATTATAATCTCGGCTATACGCCGCCTGTAACACTTGTTTATATCAATAAAGAGTTTCTTTACTTCTACTTGTGTTATTCAATGCTTCCGCTATATTGACGACTCAGTGAACTTGTTACCGATCGCCTATGCGTTTATGACTCTGCTGCACTCGGACAATCTGTGCGACTCTGTTGCTTAGAACTCTTACCGCCAGTCAATGAACCACGGTCTTGCACGGGCGTGGCTCACGCTCGTGCGGCATCACTCCCGGATGGGTCACAAAGCGATCGTTCCGCGGGAGCGCTGGCACGGTGATTCTCGCCTAGCGGGTAACGGCCGATTTAGCCTGCGGGAGATCGGGACGTGACATTTGCTAGATCATATAATTGAATGGATGCAGATAGTGTGTTTGATATAATTAAAGCCGAGAACATAATATTGTACGATTGACTTATTGGTGTAAACGATGAAAGTCGTCGATTTGAACATTGGATAACAGCATATGCTTCTTGTCCTAGATTAGATATTAACACTTCTAATCTTGCTGAATGTTTCAATAGCTTGATTAAGAAATTACGAGATAAGCCAATAATAATACTTCTCGATGGTATTAGAGCCAAGATTATTACACTTTCATGATAATCATAGAAATAATGCTGAAAATATACACGCAGATTATTGTCCGAAGATGTTAAAAACTATGACTTGTATTATCAAAGAGAAGAATCACCTAGAAATATTAGCTATTGATAGTTATAAGTTTGAAATAATAGACCGTGCAACAAGTAGGACATATATTGTTAATATAACCGACATATCTTGTACATGTTTTAGATGGTTCCATACTTATATACTATGTATACATGCATATTTTGTTTGTAGATATTGCAATATTAATATTGATAGTTTTTATCCTCCAGTATTTTCGACGGAGACATTGAGAAGTGTATATGCACCAAAATGAAATCAATTCCAGTTCCATACCAGATGTAAGTCGCAAAACCGGAAGACCAAAGAAGAACCGCATCAAACCCCGGGATTCATCGACGAGATATCTTCGTTGCAGTAATTGTGGTACGATGGGACACAACCGAAGAAGATGTACTAGTCAACCGAGAGAGTAAAATAAAATTGCTCAATACAAACTTAGAAATATTGTACTAGTGAGTTTGATAATGAAAGTTAGAGATATGAATAGTTGACAAAGATTTTAATAATGAAAGTTAACAAATATTACGATCAAACATTCATCTACTCATCCTCCTCATCGTCTTGCTTAGTCTGGGTAGGCAAGGTGCTGATGGAGTCAAAAAAAATTGTGTGAATATCTGGTAGCTTTCATCTCCAGCGTCCTGGTGACTAATGCCATCTCCGGCATACTAGTGACGAGGGCCCGCTCCAGAATACTGGTGACTAGGGCCCACTCCAGCATACTGGTGACTAGGGCCCACTCTAGCATACTGGTGACTAGGGCCCGCTCCAACATAGTATTGGAAAATATCTCCAGCATATTGGTGAATAGGGCTGGCTCCAGCATAATATTGGAGAATGTCTCCAGCATACTGGTGAATAGGGCCCTCTGCACTATCCCTCCTACGACGACGAGAGTGTCTCTGTCGTACAATGCCGATCGGATAGTCTGGTGGAAGGCATGATTGTACTGGAGGCATTTCATGTTTCTGTCCAATACCGAGATAATAAACACGAGTCACAAGTTCCTCCATAAGCAATCGACTTTGTAGGGGAAAAAATTCTCTCTAGTTATTGCAAATATTATTGGTATACACGACTCTGAAATATGAAACTTGTAAATTATTATTTTTATGATATCTATGTATATGTAATTTTAACGTGTAATGAAGTCATACCAAATTATGCATGCCATCGGCAAAAGCACGCAAAGTAGAATCATCTAGGGATCTACTCTTGAACATTTGCTCCTCATATCTATATACTCGGTTGCTCATAAGAGGGCATCCCCACCATTGCCTATAATCCAAGTTACCAATGTCTGCATAATGTAAACAAAATTTTAGCAAACTATTATTCCAATCAGCAACGAGACTAAATCAATCCGAATAATGAGTAACTTAGAACTTACATTCATTAGAAGATCTTAGTCCAGGAGACATGTCCCTTACACTATAATTCTTGAATCGATTATTCCAATCAGCAACGAGACTAAGGATTCAGTATATTGTATTTGCTGGCTCATAACCGACAGTCGGTGGATCATTGAAAATTATTTGACTCATCCCGAATTATCAAAGAACACGGTATGCCGGATGATACATGGTGAACCGATCATATATAATATAACATCTGTGTAAAATAAATGAATAGGATGTCCTCTTGATTTCTGGAGCATTATCTTTACATGTGTAGGGTAACTAGGTAACCTATTTAATGACATTGTATCAAATAGATAAGATGTTTTTCTACGATCATAACTGTAATAATTTAAAGATATTTATCAGATATTTAAATAATTATATCATGATACTGCAGTGTATCAAATTGGCTACGATAAAGTGATACACTCATGTATTGGTAGTGTTGGTAATCCACTACATCTGTGGGCCATCGTATAGCAACCAGAAAGACTCCAACATCACTTAGAATGCTAGTAACAGGCCTACCAATATAGAAGTGCTCGTAGGACCAGAACTATAAAACAAAAATATGACATTAGTACAAACAAAATTTATATTCTAATCTAACTAATTTAGGTCTTTCATTCTTACCCGAATTAGTGAAATACATCGACAAATACTCTTACGACTGGATCTCACAAATTTTGTTAAATTTGCATATAAAAACGCTAGAGTAGCAGCTCCCCATGCATGCTGAGTGGGTTTTGTCAAATCATCCATGAATGGTAGAAGCTGCACATTTATCATATTTTTCGATGCGTCGGAAAAAAGAATTGCACCACATAAACCGAACTAGACAACGAATGACCTAAAAATATTAAATGTTATATAAACACTAAATTAAGTCATAAACAAACCTTACTAATTAAAATACATAACCGTATTTCATCTACATCAACCACCCCGTCAATAGTGCGATGTAGGTCCATGAAGTTGCCACGAAGCCATAAAAACTTCACAAAATGGACGTCTTTTATACCAGATGGAGGGATAACACCTAGATACCTCCTGATCAGATCATATCCCTTTAAGTGCGGATCAAAATATATAGCGTCACCTTTAATAGATAACCCTAGTATATTTGCCAGATCAAATAGGGTGATCGTCATCTCGCCGAATGGTAGTTAGAAAGTGTTGCGTTCAGGCCACCGACGCTCCGCAAGACTTACAACTAGATGAAGATCGTGGATTAAATATCTAACCCGATCTATATAGTGCAATCCAAAGGATTCCACCAAAGCCTTTTGGGCAGAATTTAGCTCTCACGTACGATAGTTTCTTTCGGTCCGCCAATGTACATACATGGATCCAGATTCATAAACCAAAATCATGATCGTATAACTATAAAAAAGATATGCATTATGTTTTATGTAAAAATTACTTAACTTGCAAGCTTACAATTTAAACAATTACCTCTTCAATAAATATCCGACTAGATATATGGTCTTCACGTTGCTTAATAATAAGGTCGGTAGTCGGTCCACAGGAATACGACCGTCATTTTGGTTAGCCATCTACAAAAAAAAATACTAACTATAATCATTTACGACTAAAATATAATAAGTCTATCAACGATTTAAAAAACTAACTATGATCATTTACGACTAAAATATAATAAATTTACTTATATTAGATTTTTGGGTTCTTTTTCTCCCGGTTGATCTTGCTGCTTACAGGAAAGTGAATATAGAATGATGTATATAGAGAGAAGAGTTTGATATTGTTGTGAGGAGAGGAGAGTGTTGTGAGGAGATGAGAGTTTTGTGGGGGGCTGATTTATAGAGGGAGTGGGTTTTTTTTTTTTTTTTGGTGGTGGGGGGGGGGGGGGGGGAGGGTCTTCGAGGGAGGGGATCTTCGAGGGAGAGGGGTCTTCGAGGTGGAAGGGAGAGTCTTCGAGGGACCAGAGGAGGGAATTCTCGGGTCAGCAGTATTGATTACTGCTCCCTGCCAACTTAATTGGCGAGCGCTGCCCCCCAACGTCCCTAGTCCGCCAACTGAGTTGGCGAACCCTCTTTCGTTTGACCCTGCCAACTGAGTTTGTCGAGATGTCCCCCCGTTTACAATTTCTCCAAATATTTTTTTCATGCGCGATTTGAAAAAACTTCGTCCCTTTAGAAGAAAAAAATCTGTTTTTAATTAGATATAAAAGTAATCGTCACACTGTTTAACATTTTCACTATTTTTTTTTTCGAAAACAAAAACAAAATGAGAGATCCTCTCTCCTTTCGGATATTTCCACCCAATTTTAATTTACTTACGAACTTAGTACTCTTCACCAAATTTTACAGAACTTTGGCACTCTTGAAAGGGAAAAAAATCTATAATAAAAAAATGGTGCTGTTATTGACGCATAAAATATTACTCTGCACTTTTTTTTAATTTTATATCATTCAAATTCAAATATACTCCTGTATGATCTAACATTAATTTGTAAGGAATGCATGATAACATTTTAGGAGTGCTAATAATAACTTCTAGGATATCGTTATTGACATTCCTAAAATATTATCTTGCACTCCTAATGAAGAGACAAGTTTAAAATTTGAAAAATAGAATATTAAAAAGAAGTGTAAGATGACATTTTAGGAATGTCAATAACAATATTCTAAAAAAAAATTAATATTTTTTATTAAATTCTTTAAATATAAAATTATGATATCTCTAAATTGTAGGCCACGGAAATAATAAATCCGCTTTCCTCCGGAGCTGGTGACATACTCACGGGCTATTGTCTTCTTGCCACGTGAACTCACTTTGTCCCTACGTCCAAAAGGATTCACATCCATGCAAAAGTGTCAGGTTGCCAACTATACAACTTCCCAATAATTATTTAGATGGAATTTTCTTCTTGGATGAAAAAATTATAAAGATTAATTAATCGGATCGGAGTATGTATATTACTACTTATTCATCATGAATAGGATGTTTTCATGGTCATGACCATATGTTATGATTAAGCGTGCTAGACTTTGGTGTCATGTTCTAGGCGGATCCATTTGGAAAACATACAGTGACTACGTACTAAGTTTTTCAACAAGAAAAAAGAAGTAGATACACTAATCAACAGTTATATAATATGAATATCCCAACCGCCTTTGGTCCCAAACGAAAATGAAAAAGGGATTGAGACTTTTGGCAACAAAAAAATAATTACAAAGGATTTCTTTTAATCTTTCTTCTGCTGTTTCTGTCTTTGGGAGTGTGATCACTCATATTCCTCTCTCTCTCTCTCTCTCTCTCTCTCTCTCTCCTTCCAATAACTTCTCTCGTACTCTTTATGTTCTTATCAATGCCCAAATCACGTTGTGAGCTGAGTGTGAGCTTCAGCCCACCCTTCATTTTTTTTTGGCTTAATTTTTTTTATATAAGTCGGTCCGCATCAAGTCCACTCTAGTCTATCTCATTTTGAATTTCTGATTCTGTTATTAAACTTTTATCTTTTTTTTTTTCCTCTCCTAACGTAAATCTGAAATTTTTTTGACTTTTTAACATATTTGCATGGACCACTCCACTCTAATTAGAATCGGAACCATCGTTGCCAGATCCAAAATTTTATTTTGTATACAAGTCAAGTCAACCCACACATAACACACTATATCCCATTCATTTCGAATTTTTGGTTCTGCCATTGACTCTAATTATCCTACCGCTAATATGGAAATCAACGAGCGTGCGTGTCTTCACCAGTACGTACGTATTACTTTTAAAAAAATCAAATCATACTTGTTACTTGTTATATATATATATATATATATATATATATATATATATAGAGAGAGAGAGAGAGAGAGAGAGAGAGAGAGAGAGAGAGAGAGAAAAGGAATATGAGTCATAGGCTCATATTTTTACATAAGCCAATGCAAATGTGGACCAATAGGAATGAAATGTACTAGTGCACATGGGTGTACATGGGATGCAGAAATACATTCCTATTGGTCTACATGTGCATGACTCATATAGGAATATGAGCCTATGACTCATATCCCGTTTACCCATATATATATATATATATATATATATATATATATATATATATATATATATATATATATAAACGAGATATGAGCCATAATGTTCATATTTCTACATGAGACATGCACATGTGGACCAATAAGAATAGAGTGTACTAGTGCACATGGGATGTAAGAGTCTATTCCTATTGGTCCACATGTGCATGACTCATGTAGGAATATGAACACTATGGCTCATATCCCATATATATATATATAAACTCGTCTCACTGTTCTAGTAAACGTACCCGACATACGCGTATTATACATGTATAGCTTGCTTATTATTTAATTGCTTACATCTTGTTTTATGCCATTCATGCATTGGTTAGGTTATTTGTGTAATTTTTCTTAGTTGCATGCTTTGGACCGTTGGTCCCTTGATTTTCTTGGAGGGTGGCTGTGATGAACCCGGAAGAGGACATGGATATTATGATCATGGATATTATGATCCAAAGGCCTACAATCAATCATTTGCCTATATAAGCAAAACATTTATCTTTCCTTCACTTTTCCTTTCCTTTCATTTCTCTTTCATTCTTCACTTTTTAGCCTTCACCCGGAGCACCCGAGGATATGAGTGGGTTTTCTCTTCATCCCCCACTTGATCTTGTACATTATTCTTTTGAGGCATTTAGCCACCGAGCACGTATTTAGCTCGTATTTTGGGACTTGACATTCTAGCCTGCAGGCCTACATGTAAAGCATATTCTAGATTATAGCTAGTGATGATCATGTAACATGGTACTCTTGCTAGTTCTTCATTTTGTAACTAGCTTCATGATCATCTGTGTATGTATAGTTTGGGACGCCTTACTATTATATGTTTGGTAATCATACATCTTGTAACTTATTGCTTGCTTGAGATTGAGACACCTAGGATTCTTGACCCAGAATTGTCTGATGGATTGTAGAGTAAACCCTCACATGTCTAGACAACCGTGACCAAATCTCGGAATGTAAAGTACTCTGGTATACGTAGTTGGCTTTGCCTGTCCCCGCACTCCTGTATTCTGGTTTTAGGGCATGACACAGTTTAAGTGGTGGCCCATGCAGGTATGAAAATTCAGAAGTATGGGGGTTTTACCGATGTTTAGATGTCCCAATCATACTACTCATTGATCTCCTCCAAGTGTCGAGCTTATATCCCTGAAATCTTGATTCAACCTCTGCTTTGATCCTCGATCAATCATGTCTATTCCTTTGATGATCATGTATCCTTTATCTTTCAGGGACACTGTTCCGGGTTATTCTGATCATCCAGTCTGAGTTCCTCCAATAGCAGGACAACATCCCGATGCCCAACAAACCCTTGAGGTTCAGCCTCAGCATTCCGAGGCCTGGTCCAGAATAGCTCAAAATGAAGAACCCCAGATATAACCAGTACCCCATGTTGCAGCAATTCCACCAATACAACTAATACCTGATACAGTAGGGGACAACAGTGTGCTTATTGGTATCCTTCAGGAATTATTGACACCTCAAGGACGTCGAGAGTACATACTCATTTAGTCAGTACAAGGGACTTTGGAAAGAGACGGACATCGTGCCAGCAACTCGGCAAGCAACTTCAAGCGCCTCCAACCCTCGTATTTCTATGGCACCGATGATGCGATTGCATCAGATGCTTGGCTTCAGGATACTAAGGCTATTTTAGAGGCGACATGAGTGCCTGCAAGAGAGCAAGTGTCAGTAGTTCGACTGCAGTTGCTAGACTTGTCCCGAGACTGGTAGACAACACAAATGATTTTACTAACAGTACCCGTCCCTTGGGCTGTCTTCAGTGAAAGATTTCAGATCAGATACTTTGTTGCAGTGTCGCATTATGATCTGCAAACAAAGTTTAACAACTTGAAGCAGATGGACATGACTGTCGACGGCTATGCGGCAAAATTCTGCAGACTTAGTCGGTTTGCTCCCACCTTGGTGGCAACCGAATTGGACAAAGCTAGGAGGTTCCAGCATGGACTTCACATGGAAATTATATTGGCGGTGGAACAACATGAGTTCCAAACTTTTGATGCAGTATTACGGAAAGCAATGAGGCATGAGTATACCTCCCAGAGAATAGTGGATAGAACTGGAGGGCGGAAGAGGACCCATACTTCAGAAGGTTCTTACACTCAGTCTTCAGCACCAATCCCGGCAGTTAGGACTTTAACCATTGGATATTCGATGAGTCCAGTTTTAACAGCCTCAGTCCAGCAAATAATACCGACCCGACCTCAGCAGCAGAGGACATCTTTTTCAGCAGGGTGTTCTCATTGTGGAAAACAGGGGCACATATTTTTGAAGTACCACCGAGAACCAGGATTGTATTTATCATGTGGGACACCAGGCCACAGAGTGGGATCTTGTCCACACATATCTAGTTCATCATCATCCTCTCCAGCAGGACCACAATATAGGACTCCAGTGCCGGTTCCGCAAAACCAGGTCAAATACCTTTGTCGACCCAATCTCAAGCATTCCAGCAACAGAGGCCACAACAGTATGCGCAGGCCCGGCTCAAGTACATGCCATGCAAGGAGGTCTGCAGCAGCGAGGACCAACACTGAGAGGACGAGGCCAGGCTATGGCACTCACTGTGGAGGAGCAGCTAGCTTTAGGTGAGTTGATAGCATGTACCATTCTCGTCAACTCTCATTCAGCTTCAGTATTGTTTAATTCTGGTGCATCACATTCCTTTATGTCTGCACGATTTGCTACACGAGTTGGATTAGAACCCAAATTATTATAAGTAAGACTTAATATATTTACTGGTAACGGTATCGTGGCAGTCGATAGAGTTTATACATCGTGTCGGGTCGTAGTATGCAGACGAGAATTTCTTGCTAGATTGATAGAGTTTTTATGGAAGATTATGATATCGTCCTAGGAATGGATTGGTTGAGTGCCCGATACGCAACAATAGATTGCCATGATGGCAAAGTTATCTTTCGTATCCCTAGAGTGGAAGAATTTTTATTTTGTAGAGGCGAGATAGAGTCTCCGTCAGCAATCATGAGAATGGAAGTAGCAGAAGGAGTACAATTTCCCAGAGTGGACGATGAATTTCCAAATGTGTTCCTAGAAGAACTTTCAGGCATGCCACCAGAAAGAGAGATTGAGTTTACCATTGATATACTCCCGGAACAACACCAGCATCAGAGAGAGTCTACAGGATGGCACCTTCGGAGTTAGAAGTCTTCTACCTAATGACTGAAGAATTAAGAACCAAGGGATTCATTCGTGCTAGTGGATCTTCTTGGGGAGCCCCGATGCTACTAGTAAAAAAAAGGATGGTACTTCGCGATTGTGTGTTGATTATTGTACCCTCAATACGGTGACCATCAAGAATAAGTATCCCTTGCCAAGGATCGATGACTTGTTCGATCAGCTTAGTGGAGCAGCGATATTTTTTAAGATTGATTTGCGATCGGAATATCATCAGATCAGAGTCAGAGAGCAAGATATACCCAAGACGGCATTCAGATCAAGATATAGATATTGGGAGTTTCTAGTGATGCCCTTTGGAGCAACCAATGCGCCAGTGGTGTTTATGGATCTCATTAATCGTATTTTTATGCCATACTTGGACAAGTTCATGATTGTGTTCATTAATAATATCTTTGTTTACAGTCGAAGTGAAGCAGAGCACGAGCAGCATCTTCGTGCAGTTCTTCAAGTCCTTAGAGAATATAAGTTATACGCCAAGTTCAGCAAGTGCGAGTTCTGGTTTGATCGCATTTCATACTTAGGGCATATTATTGCTAAATGAGGAGTTGAAGTGCATCCCCAGAAGATAGAAGCCGTTGAGACATGGCCAGTACCTAGAACAGTTGCAGAAGTTCGTAGTTTTCTGGGACTAGCAGAATATTATCGATGATTTATGTTAGACTTTGCTAGAATTTCTATGCCCTTGACACAATTGACTTGTAAGTATGTGCGCTTTGATTGGACAGAAGAATATCAAACCTCTTTCAAGAAGCTCAAGCAAAAGTTGATCACGACACATATTTTAACTCTTCCAAATGGGACATATAATTTCACTGTATATTATGATGCATCAGGAAAAATGCTAGGGTGTGTTCTTATGCAGCATGGAAAGGTTATAGTTTATGCATCTCGGCAGCTACGAGATCATGAGAAGAATTATCCGACGTACTGTCACGCCCCAAACTCCCGCAAGCCCAATAGTCCCTGCTGAACGTGAATCACCACGTTTACAGCTCTCCCGCAGGACCATCGTTCTATTCGGGACGTGATGCCGTATGAGCCTGGAGTTGCGCTCGTACAAGGCGATGTTGTTAAACACGAAAGTTATCATCGAAACAACCAAGTTACAGCGGAAGCCAATTGTGTACCAAGCACACATCAGAGTATACGCAGCGAAGCTCACGATAGGGTCCAAATGAGATGCCCCGAGTCAATGCCACAAAGGCGATGCCACGGAGACGATGAAATAACTCTTGCTCTTTCTCTAGCCCACAAAGGTACTTACAGTTCATACATCTTGTCTCGTATATCCAAGCAGCGCCACTACGCCTGTGTACCTGAAATATTGCCCACTAACGTGGGTCAGTACACAACCGTACTGGTGAGCGGGGTAACCCACTCGTCTAAGCCGACACTAAGTAAAAATAGTGAATGCACACAGTTATATGGTGATCTTTCTAGTTGAATCCTAGATTCTTTTCATGGCATATGGATGACATGTTAAGGAAAGCAGTAAAGCAGTTTAAGCATGCTAGTATTCATTCTCAAACCAAACGACAAGCAGTTTATATATATCCGACCCGTCTAACTCAATGTCATCGCTTGCACGATAACATATCGAACCATCAGTCTCGCCTCGATATCCATCTTCAACCAACAGTTTATATATCCCACTCTCGAGTGCACACTCTTGCCGAGGCAAGGTGGCCGCGCCTACACGATGCACAAACCAACCAAAGTAAAGCAAGCCAACTCTTATCTATATGAAGTCACTGGCAAAGCCATACAGGACATATCTCAAGCATTACGGCACGCCCTATCAGCCCGGGTAGCAAGCCCCGCTGGAGGTCCCGCAATGCATCGCAACTGAATGCGAATCAAATGTTTCCCTCCGGATCGAAACGGCTCCAGTGCCCCGGATAAAAACCGTTTCGGAGAAAGTGCCAAACCTTTGCACAAGTTGTCCGTGACATGCAGACACACGTAGGTATGACGAGAGGATCGAACATTCTCGCCCCACCAAGCGATCCTAGACTCGTTCCATCGATAAACCCAACCGAAGTATCCATAACCATTCTTCCAACATGTTCTTCCAAGAAGTCCAAATCTCGACCTCAATATATATAGCCCAAGGCACCAAAATACCCAGTGTTTCACATTGTCGCTTTACAGCAATGTATTCTGAAATGGTGCAACACCCATGCTCAAAGCAATCCCATGGCACAATGCCCCATTCGTGGCACAATGCCCCATCAAGCGGCACCATACCTCGCTGATGCAGTTGTTCGGTTTCGAACCACAACTGCTCGTTTTGCAAGACAAAGCGACCCAGTGATATTCGTGCACGGATGCACGCTCGCTCGCCCAAATTCCCGATATTCTCGATATTCTCATTTGCCTCAAAGTATCCTTCCAACTCGTATATTTCCAACCGTCCAAGCGTAATCCCAAGTATCCAACCAACTGCCTCAAATGTATAATCCAGCTATCGCATCCACCTATCTAACGCATAAATCATATTCAAGCCACAATCCTACCAAGCCAACGACGTACACTCTATGCACGCCTCAGTGTAGTGATTCCCAATGTTTCAGCCCAAGTGTTCAAGCCATTACGTGTTTTCCATATTATTAGGCATGAAGGAGTAGAGGAGAAGGGAAAGAGCCCACTCACATTGTTTGAATCCGTTAGGCATCCTGTCCTGCCGATACGGCCAATCCCTTGAACCCGTGGTCCGATGCAAGCGCAATCTACTCAACTGGTATGACCGTGCGAGCAGGCCGTGCTCTCCAAATTATCCGACCGATCGGACTAAGGAAGACGGCATTATCGATTCCATCCAGCTATTCAGTACTGTTCTGAACGAACACCTGATTTTCATTATCCCGCTAGCCATCTGCACATTGAAACCAACTCGATTAATTCTTCTTCCCGAAATCCGACATTTCAAATGTAACCAGCATTTGATTTATTCAGTCCGACTCAGCGTAACGCTCCGAGCGGTTGTGGGGCGTTACACGTACGACTTGGAGTTAGCAACAGTTGCCTTTGTACTCAAACTTTGGAGACATTACCTATATGGAGATCGAGTAGAGATTTTTACTGATAATAAGAGTTCGAAGTATGTTTTTACTCAGAAGGATCTCAATATGATACAGAGAAGATGGCTAGAGTTGATGACAAACTATGATCTTGACCTTCAATATCATCCTGGGAAGGCCAATGTCGAAGCCGATGCTTTGAGACGGAGGGCAGGAGTTTATTTTCTTACGGCACAGCAAGATATTCTAGAAGATCTTCAACATTGATGGCTGGTCTGCAAGTTCAATCTAGTATAGTAAAGAAAATCAAGGTAGCACAAGCAACAGATATCAAGCTTCAGCGACTCAGAGTAGAGTGTGAGGCAGGACATAGACCATAACTGAGCATTACAGTGACGAAACTCTCCATTCTGGGATTCGTCCTTGTGTACCTAATGGAGACATTCATCGTGAGATTATGTCAGAGGCCCAGAGTTTGCAATATTCAGTACATCCCTGAGGAACAAAGATTTACAGAGACATTCACAGCATTTTGGGTGGAATAAAATAAAGAGAGAGAGAGAGAGCTCGGTTTGTCTCTCGATGTTTGGTTTGTCAACAAGTTAAAGTTGAACATTAGAGGCCCGCGGGACTTCTTCAACCTTTACCAATTCCGGAATGGAAGTGGGACCATATTACTATGAATTTTGTGACCGGTCTTCCTAGATCCCCAGCTGGCAGAGATACAATTTGGGTAATAGTGGATCGACTCACAAATATTGCTCACTTCCTTTCCTTCATAGTGGGACAGTTTACAAAGTATTTAGCTCGGATGTACATGAATCAGATTATCAGACTTCATGGGTGCTAGTCAGCATCGTATCAGATAAAGATTCTAGATTTACATCTCACTTTTGCCAGTCTACAATAGAGTCTGGGTACCCATTTGAAATTTAGTACAACTTATCATGACAGATGGTCAGTCAGAACGTACCATCCATACTCTAGAAGATATGCTTCGTTCATGTATACTTGACTTTAGTGGTTTATGGGAGGATCATTTGCACTTGGTCGAATTCTCCTACAACAACAGTTTCCAGGCAAGTATCCAGATGGCACCCTTCGAGGCACTATATGGCAGAAAGTACATATCCCCTGTAGCTTGGGATGATATTGGCGAGGTACAATTGCTTGGTCCCGAAATGATAGCTCAGACAGTTGAAGTAGTCAAACAAGTCCGGAAGCATCTTAAGGAGGCTCAAGATCGTCAACGTCATTGGGCCGATTCGAATCGGCGACCTCTTGAATTTTCTGTCGGCGATCATGTATTCCTTCGAATTTTGCCTACCCGAGGAGTCATCAGATTTGGTGTGCGAAGAAAGGTTAGTCCAGGGTATATTGGTCCGTTCGATATTCTCGAACGAGTAGGAGATGTTTCCTATCATCTTGCTCTTCCGCCGTCGCTTCGTGAGATAAATAATATTTTTCATGTATCACAGTTACGACGGTATATACCAAATACCAGCTATGTCCTGGATCATTCAAAATTTATTGTTGGTACCGACCTTTCGTATAAGGAAAGACATGTAACCATTTTGGAACGAAGGGAGAAGATTCTTAAGAACTGGACTATTCGGTTAGTCCGAGTTGCTTGGGGGCATCACTCACCGGGAGAGTAAACTTGGGAGCGCGAGGATGATATCCGTGCTCGATACACGTATTTGTTTGGCTCGTGAGGTATACTTGTTCGTATATCTCGTACTCTGATCTTGTCTTGTGCATGTTTGTCTTATTCTAGGATTCTGCTTGATTCCCGTATGCCCTTACTTGCGTTGATTGCATGTCCCCAGAGTTCTTGCTAGATCCCATGCCTTATTAAAATTTTGAGAACAAAATTTTCTAAGGAGGAGAGAGTTGTGATCAGACTCGTCTCACTGTTCTAGTATACGTACTCGACATATGTCATGCCCCGATCTCCCGCAGGCTAAATCGGTCGTCCCCGCTAGGCGAGAATCACCGTGCCAGCGCTCCCGTGGAACGATCGCTTTCACCCATTCGGGCATGATATCGCACGAGCGTGAGCCACACCCGTGCAAGGCCGTGGTTCATTGGCTGGCGGTAAGAGTTCTAAGCCACAGAGTCGCAAGATTGTCCGAGTGCAGTAGAATCATAAACGCATAGGCGATTTGGTAACAAGTTCACTGAGTCAAAAATAGCGGAAGCATTGAATAACACAAGTTGAAGTAAAACTCTTTATTGATATAAACAAGTGTTACAGGCGGCGCTTGGCCGAGATTATAAGTCGCTCAAGTCTCTCTCTTTGAAACAGTAAAAGCATGCCAAGTGGCTACAATAGTGGATTGATGTACATGCGATGTTCAGGCAATGTTCCAATATTATGTCTTGTATATGTGCTTCAGTTCTGGACGCAACGCTCTAAGGCTCCAGAGTGAACTCTACGCCTTAGAACGCACGAAGGAGGCATCTGCACCGAACGAGGTTCTCTTGTACCCTACAAACGATCTGGTGGATTATCAGTACATTGAATGCACTGGTGGGGAGGCTACTCGCCCGCTCGACAAATCCAAACACGTAATATAGATTCCGTGCACCAACTATTATGTTGTCTTTCTAGTTGCCTCAGGATTTGTTTCATGGCAATATTGAATAACCTAACTCGTGTGGCAGTGCACCGTGCGATATAAGAGAAAACACGACGAGACTTACCAACTTACCGATTTGTCCTTCCCTGTCCAAGGCAAATCAAGTTAATTTAAGCACGAGCATTCATAATAAAAACAAGGCAATGGCATATGCAAACACGAGAGTCATGAACGGGACCATATTTCGAGTGCTCAGTTATTCTCGATGCGATGCAATGACTCGCATGCGGATAGCCGCTAAGCGAGGATGACTTATCTATATGAACAATAGGTCGCTGGCATAGCCATAAAGGACCCAGACACTAGAGAGAATGGTATGCAGCGAAAGAACAATGAGCGCTACACGCCATCTCGTCCAGCACAATAAACTGTATAATAGAGTTCAATCCGGATCGGATCGGTCCCAGTGCCCCGGTGACCGTCCGTGGAACTATACCTCGTTTCCGAGTTGTCCACGACATGCAGGTCTCTAGGGTTGTCTAAATTCACATCTTTAACAAGACAATCCATAATACGAGTACAATCTATAATTTTTGCTCTGAACGAGTATTGCTCCACGAGCTGGGATTCATGACTTTGCTTGACAAGATTCTCGTTCAGAGGTAAACTTGATGTGATTTGAGTTCAGTATTTACTTGCCTTGATGCATGCCCCTGGTTCGGGGATTTGTCTTGGTGACCTAATGGTCTCGGATACTTGTAGGTTCAATTGCACAGAAGAGCTATTTGATAGTCTCCTGGCTAACTAGAATGCATGCACAATAATGTTAGACATTTGTAAGCAAGCAAGCATGCGTTTCTAAGGATCTTAAGCAAACACGTTGGCTCGGGCCCGAAGGTAAGCCGAGGGGTGAAACCGTAAGGGACTTCCCGAGCGACATGATCTAGGGTAGCATGCGAGGGTCTGAATAGAAGCAATATTTTAATTCCATGTTCTAACATAAGCAATAAAAGTTAGGATTATTCCCTTAGCTAGGTGCGTTGGATTCTTATTAGCATGCATGGGGTGATTCACCTAGCGACTAGCATGTATCGTGTCACGCCCCGATTCCGTGGAATCGTTAGTCGTCCCCCGGGCGTGACCGCCGTGTTGGCCTAGGTTGCGCACCGCACAAGGCTTTGTATTTTATTTTCGCAAAGCGAGCACATATTCAGAGTACGCAGATAAATTGAAACACAGATATGAAGCATGGAAAAGTTCTCTTCTATTGATGATATGAACATCTATTACAAACTCTTGAACTGAGTCATAAGGTTGCCTCTACGGGCTTACAAAAGTGTTGACACAAAATAAGATAGCAGTCATGTACATTACATCCCTTACTAAAACTCAAAATATATGACCTCCTGGAGGAATGACGGCCTTCCTACGAAGCTGCATGTTTGCTTGGGTTGCTAGCTTCTTTCTCCAAAATACTTCAAAAGGTGGCACAGATCAAGGCGTGCCTACAGTTGGACTGGATTGGGGGATTAACTTCTGCTCCTCGCTTGGTTCTCCTTAGCGCAGGGAACCTGTTTCAACAAGGGTCAATACATCGAAACGTACTGGTGAAGGCAAGCTAACCCAACTATACCAATCAATACGTTGTTTTAATGAAGCATGCATATTTATTGTGGTCTTTCTATCTTGCCTTAGTTTATTTTACAGCAAGCAATAGATATAGAAATCAATGAAATAACCCGCCACCGTTCGGTGATATTTACCTGCCCGTCTGAACCACCTGCACAATACTTACCATGCCTTCCCTGCCAAGAAGACACAATTAGCTTTACAACAGGTTTAAATATACGAGGGGATCACTGGCGTATACCAAATGGACCAATTTTAGTCATTGACGAGGATGATATGCGGCGTGAACACAAGGGTGCCATAAACCATCCTGTCCGATGTACATGAGGACTAAACATGAGGTTCCGTCAGGATTGGATCGGTGCCAGTGCCCCAGCGACCGTCCGCAGGAACTATGATCTTGTGCACAAGTTGTCCATGATCAACGACGTTTATATTGAATTTATCCATTGATGCAGTTTGAGGCAATAAGCATTTGAGACAAGTAACATGATATGATTTATTTTGCATAGACTCCCTGAACAGTTGCGGCATAAACAAGTGTGTTCTACATATAGCTCAATTTATAGAAGAAGTAAACATTCTTAACTAAAATTGAAGCACACATAAGAACATTTTTGAACAACTAGCATGCAATAGGTAACCGTTCACAAGTTCGTTTGACAAGCATAAAAATCCAAGTCTATTCCCTTTTTATCTTGGTATCTTTTAGTTATTACTTGGTATCGTCTGATCGGGGCAAACAAGAATGCAAGATTTCTAGGTGTGAGGCTTGGAAGAAGGGCCAACTGAATCGAATATAAGCCACTCACTTAGTTTGTTGGAAGGAAAAAGGAAAGAGATGCTTTAAGACTCTGCTCTAGCGTCGCCAACTGTTCGTTCACCTGCATTGACATGAACAGCTGATCAATAACTCTTCCACTTTTTCCATTATCGAAATTGAAGTACAATTCAACGAATGAAAATAATGAAATCTATCGAAACCGTTCAAGTAAACTCAAACAAATTCGAAAACCAACTCAAGGCACGAAAGTAACAAGCGACAGCGAAAACTAGGCAACAAAAGATGCAGCGAAGAGGTCCCTCCTGACTCTGCCGCTAAGTCGATCCCGGGGGCACGGTCCACTGAATATGGAAATCGATTCCGAAGAGACAAATCCATAACGAGGATGAGTTCTTGTTTCAATCTATCCCGATCGAACGATACCGTCTTGTATTTTTTAGCCGCGCTTCCCGAATAGGGGGAACGGGGCACCATATATCGTTCCATGTTTTAAGTGTGCTGGCTAAGCAAAGACAAGTTCACCGTAGCCGCCCACCTTAGCGATAATTTGCCTCGGTAGAGCGATACGCCGAGCGAGCCTCTGAAAGCCTAAGCCGAACTCTTGTAGGGACAAGTCTGGATATCCTTTGCCTCAAACGAGTATTCTCGCCTGAGCAAAGCGGGTCGGGACTTTACACTTTTGCCGTTTGAATCGGCAGTCTGCTTGAACGAAACGGGATGTTACATCATACCCAACTCAGAAAAAGTCTCGTCCTCGAGACTTACTGAGGGCAAGCCATACTAACGCATTATGGAATCTATCCCAAGTGTAGCAATCGGTACCACTAAATCCAATTGAACATAATCTCCTACTCGGTTCTTACGTCGCGTTACGTGTAGGTTGAGTCACTCATTTGCGCCTTAGCGAGGGACATATTGCTTAACACGGAGTACGTTTTAATCATTCTTGATTTAACGATCTAAGGCTGAGGCAAACCTATACAAGTCGTTGTACTTGTTCATTTGGATATTCACTTGCACAAGCATTCGAGATCAGCATATCGCGAGTCTGGATCGTACACATACTCGAAGTGCCCCTCAAACACATGCATTTTACCAACTCGACGATAGCGAAGTCTTAGCACTCGAGTTTCACATCTTCTTGAGTCTTGGATTATGCACAAGTTCAAGACGTCCCTCAAACATATGCATTCAACCAAACTTAGAGATAGTAAAATCAGACAAGCTACTTGCAAAAATCTCAAGGTTTGTACAGGTCGGCACAAAGGCCCTAGCATCACAATTTTATACAAGCAATCATATTATTCTAATGCACTTTTTGAAAGTATTTAGACTCATTATTGGAACATCCCATTAAGGCATTGAGAGAGAGCATGCACATAACCCACGAACGAGCTTTCGAAACTGAGATATTCGAAACGAAGTCCAAAGGTGTATAAGCCAAGCTCTGATACCAATATGTCATGCCCCGATCTCCAGTAGGCTAAATCGGCCGTCCCTGCTAGGCGAGAATCACCGCGCCAGCGCTCCCGTAGAACAATCGCTTTCACCCATCCAGGCGTGATGCCGTACGAGCATGAGCCACACCCGTGCAAGGCCGTGGTTCATTGGCTGGCGGTAAGAGTTCTAAGCCACAGAGTCGCACAGATTGTCTAAGTGCAGCAAAATCACAAACGCATAGGCGATTTGGTAACAAGTTCACTGAGTCGACAATAGCGAAAGCATTGAATAACACAAGTTGAAGTAAAACTCTTTATTGATATAAACAAGTGTTACATGCGGCGCTTGGCCGAGATTACAAGTCGCTCAAGCCTCTCTCTCTGAAACAGTAAAAGCGTGCCAAGTGGCTATAATAGTGGATTGATGTACAGGTGATGTTCAGGCAATATTCTAATATTATGTCTTGTATATGTGCTTCAGTTCCGGACGCAACGCTCCAAGGCTCCAGAGTGAACTCCACGTCTTAGAACGCAAGAAGGAGGCATCCGCACCGAACGAGGTTCTCCCGTACCCTGCAAACGATCTGGTGGATTATCAGTACATTAAATGTACTGGTGGGGAGGCTACTCGCCCGCTCAACAAATCCAAACACGTATTATAGGTTCCGAGCACCAACTATTATGTTGTCTTTCTAGTTGCCTTAGGATCAGTTTCATGGCAATATTGAATAACCTAACTCGTGTGGCAGTGCGCCGTGCAATATAAGAGAAAACACGACGAGACTTACCAACTTACGGATTTGTCCTTCCCTGTCCAAGGCAAATCAAGTTAATTTAAGCACGAGCATTCATAATAAAAACCAAGGCAATGGCATATGCAAATATGAGAGTCATGAAGAGACCATATTTTGAGTGCTCAGTTATTCTTGATGCGATGCAATGACTCGCATGCGTATAGCCATTAAGCAAGGATGACTTATCTATATGAACAATAGGTCGCTGGCATAGCCATAAAGGACCCAGCCACTGGAGAGAATGGTATGCAGCGAAAGAACAATGAGCGATACACACCATCTCGTCCAGCACAATAGACTGTACAATAGAGTTTCATCCGGATTGGATCGGTCCCGGTGCCCCGGTGACCTTCCATGGAACTATACCTCGTTTCCTAGTTGTCCACGACATGCAGGTCTCTAGGGTTGTCCAAATTCACATCTTTAACAAGACAATCCATAACACGAGTACGATCTATAATTTCTAATCTGAACGAGTATTGCTCCACGAGCTGGGATTCATGACTTTGCTTGACAAGATTCTCGTTCAGAGGTAAACTTGATGTGATTTGAGTTCGGTATTCACTTGCCTTTATGCATGCCCCTAGTTCGGGGATTTGCCTTGGTGACCTAACGGTCCCTGATACTTGCAGGTTTAATTGCATAAAAAAGCTATTTGATAGTCTCCTGGCTAACTAGAATGCATGCACAATAATGTTAGACATTTGTAAGCAAGCAAGAATGCGTTTCTAAGGATCTTAAGCAAACACGTTGGCTCGGGCCCGAAGGTAAGCCGAGGGGTGAAACCGTAAGGGACTTCCCGAGCAACATGATCTAGGGTAGCATGCGAGAGTCTGAATATAAGCAATATTTCAATTCCATGTTCTAACATAAGCAATACAAGTTAGGATTATTCCCTTAGCTAGGTGCGTTAGATTCTTATTAGCATGCAGGGGATGATTCACCTAGTGACTAGCATGTATCATTCTATGTTTTAAGTGTGCTGGCTAAGCAAAGACAAGTTCACCGTAGCCACCCACCTTAGCGATGATTCGCCTCGGTAGAGCGATACGCCGAGAGAGCCTTTGAAAGCCTAAGCCGAACTCCTGTAGGGACAAGTCTGGATATCCTTTGCCTCAAACGAGTATTCTCGCCTGAGCAAAGCGGGTCGGGACTTTGCACTTTTGCCGTTTGAATTGGCAGTCCGCTTGAACAGAACGGGATGTTACAACATACCCGTATTATACATGCATAGCTTGCTTATTGTTTAATTGCTTACATCTTTCTTTATGCCATTCATGCATTGATTAGGTTGTTTATGTAATTTTTCTTAGTTGCATGCTTTGAACCATTGGTCCCTTGATTTTTTTGGAGGGTGGCTGTGATGAACCCGGGAGGGGGCATGGATTATGAACCAATGGCCAACAATCAACTATTTTCCTATATAAGCAAAATATTTCTCTTTCCTTCACTTTTCCTTTCCTTTCATTTCTCTTTCCTTCTTCACTTCTTCAGCCTTCACCCGGAGCACCCGAGGACATGAGTGTATTTCTTCTTCATCTTCCACTTGATCTTGTATATTATTTTTTTGAGGTATTTAGCCACCGAGCACGTGTTTAGCTCATATTTTGGGACTTGACATTCTAGCATGCGGGCCTACATGTAAGCATATTCTAGACTATAACTAGAGCTGATCATGTAAAATGATACTCTTGCTAGTTCTTCATTTTGTAACTAGCTTCATGGTCATCTATGTATGTATAATTTGGGATGCCTTGCTATTATATGTTTGGTGATTATACATCTTATAACTTATTGCTTGCTTGAGATTGAGACACCTAGGATTCTTGACCCATGATTGGCTAATGGATTGTGGAGTAAATACTCACATGTCTAGACAGTCGTGACAATATCTCGGGGTATAGAGTACTCTGGTATACATAGTTGGCTTTGTCTGCCCGCTCTCCAGTATTTTGGTTCTGGGACGTGATATATATATATATATATATATATATATATATATATATATATATATATATATATATATTTATGTTATTCCCTGAGACAGATCTTCAGATGGATTGAACAGTTGCCAGAAATACAATTCTGAACGAGCTTGTTAGGAAGGTAGCAACAAAACTATGAACGAGCTTGTTAGTATGGTACAAGATCTTCCTGAACGGAGATCTAAACTCAAGACGAGTGCCAACTCCAGAAATCAATTGGCAGAAATAAGCGTTGTTCTTCCTTGCAAACGCAATTACAATTGAGATAGAATAAGAACCAATAAAACAAAAATAATCTTCGTTCTTCCTTGTAAAATATAGTTGCAATCAGACAGAACGAACAAAAAAAGAAGAAGGAGACAGAATAAAATTAATCTTGCTGGGGCAGTGAAGACTACTGTTACTCAAAGCAAGATTCGTCCTCTATCGACGATCTGATCCCAGGAGGTAGCAAGTTCACAAGAGAACTTCTGGAACGATCGTAGTCACCTTTTTGTGTGACTCTAACAGACTCCTTTGGACTCCTCTTTTCCAATTTTTTGTGTGTCTCAAAATGAGGCTATATGGCTCTTTATATAAGGAATGATGGAAGTCCATTATCTTCTTCTTTCTGATATGGGACTAAAAAACTAATATACAAAATTGATCTCCCAATCGTAGCCCAATGTATACCCCGCTCAGTGCCCGTTCAGCATCCGCTCAGCGCCTGTTGTAAACCCCCTCACCCAAAATTAGGGCTACTTGGCTTAGATAGTGAAATTAGGGCTAGTTTGAACCCAATTAGAATTAGAACACGGCATTTAATTTAATTACAAAATAATTATGACACGTAGCGCACCTTACCGTCGCATCTATAATTAGAGCACCTCACTAGCCATTTCCTTCCAACAACCCCACAACCTCAACCTAGGCATGCCCGCCTACTATTCTGACCCTTGTACATTGCTCCCTTGTGCTACATTTTAGTCGCACGATAAACGTCGCGGACGTTATTTATTAATTATAAATAAATCCCAATTTTGTACCTTTGTGCGTCCCAATCGAAATTGGAGACACAATCTTGACCGTTTTGTGCAAACCGAATTTTATTAATATCCTACACTGTCCCCTCTACGCCCTGACAATTTTGTCCCACCAAATTTAATCCCATGTACTCCTAATTAATTCTAGAACATCGTACGCGTTTCGATTTAATTAATTAAATTTAATTTCTGCCTTTGTGCAATTTTCTAATTGTTGAGGGGGCTTTTATGCAAAAATGCATTTAGGTGTCCCCACCATTGGACAATTCACGAAGAAACTCAATTTTTCCTTCACATGGATTTTCCGTAATTTTTGGGATGTGCAACGTGCACATCGCCCCATTTATTTTAAAGCCCCATCCTTGTATTTTAAACCCTGTAACTTATAGCCCAACATTCTCATGTGAGGCCAAGACCCCCCAAGGATTATAGCCCAAGGCCCACTCCAAGGAGAGTTGACCAAGCCCACATTGTCTTAGGTCAACCCAAACCAAATTTTACATGTGTATATAATATCTCTTCCCTACTTTTCCTTTTTTTTTTTTTTTTTCCAAACCTACTTTAATCCCCCACAGCCGATTTCCCATCAGCATCACCTCTTCTTCTTCCTCACCTTCCCTGCACAGACTCGACCGGACTCCTCCCGCCGGCCGGAGTCGACCCTCGACTCGCCGGAGATCATCATCACCTCTTCTCCTTCCCCCTCTCACCATCTCCGCTGCGCCAAAGGCCGAACCCGACGCGCCTCCCAGAACTCACCGGCCGCCTCCAGATTCGACTTCGGTAGGGCGTTCGGATCCAGATCCAGATCCGCAGATCCGCTTCCGACCACTAGAGCCCCCACTGCGAACCTCTACTTTAATGATGCTTGTGGGGTTTAATTGCTATTGAAAGATTGGTGCGTTAACCCTCTTCCAGTTGTGTCTAAAATGGCTTCAGAAATGCTTGAAAAGTTTGAACAGTATTGTGATGTAACTGGAAAGGTAATGGTGATTGCTTCAATTTTGGATCCTTGGTACAAAATAAAGTCTGTAGAATACTTCTTCAAATTAATATATGATGGTGAATATGAAGCTAAGACTAGAATTGAGAATATGCGCAAGGCCTTAATAAGTCTCTACAACGAATACTTAGCACGCTCAGCTTATAATTCAAGCAATCAGTCTCTTCTATGGTATGATGGGAGCAATAGTGGTCCCATTAATGCATCAAGTGGAAGTGGTGAAGGCTTTAAGACCCCTTCCCGTATTACATTGTTGGATACACGGCGAGGACTTGATCAATATATCCAAGATACCTCATCAAACCAGCCCATAAAATCAGATTTGGATATGCATTTAGAGGAACCAGTTTATCCCTCAAAAGAAGTCCTAGGTGAAAATTTTGAAGTTTTAGCTTGGTGGAAGAACAACGAAGCGAAGTATCCAACCCTTTCCCTAGTGGCCCGTGATATATTGGCCATCCCTGTGTCAGTCGCATTAAATGTTGAAGGTAGATCACTACATCAATATTTGAGTTCCATGGATCCGTTGACTGTACAAGCATTGGTATGTGCACAAGATTGGCTAACAGATGAAATAGCAGGTAACTTGGACGCTGACGATTGCATCGTGACTCCCACTGGAAAAGAGTTACGCCTGACATCTTCATAGGATATTGGATCGTTCTGCACGATTTCTGGAGCAGGTTATTGGTACATCGCAGCTTTCTTGCCAGGCAAGTATACCTTGCCATTGTACTGTATTTACATTCCATATGAGGCATGCATGTTTATTCTCTGTTTATTTAGTTCATTTATTTTAACTGCTATATAAACTGCGCGTCCAAGGAAGCTTGGGTGCAACGACGGTGTCGTCGTACTATGTTTTTATTTATGTATATGCATTGGACCTACTTTATGAGACTACCCTATTTTCATGAGGCATTTATGTTTCATTGGCCATGACACTATTCTTACACGAGTGTGAGTCATATGTAGGACACGGACTTGCGTACTCGGTTGGCCACCGGTACGTATAGGTCGTGCGACGGATAAGAATAACTGCCAATAGAAACTTTGCATGCTAGTAGACCTGGCAGTTATTAGAGGTATTATCGTATCATGGACATGACATGCTTAGAGCATTGGGTGGAGAGAACAACAAGTAAGGCATTTGGGTTCCTTTGCACTTTCCTTGTGTAACCCGTACGCTCCGCCGGAGATGCGCGATCATGATGACACCTATACTACTTGGCGGGCCTCCGTCGTTCAAAAGACGACGTGCCTTTGTAGGCCCCTGGATCTCCAAGAGAACCATGCCAAACCTATTTATGGCCAGATAGCCCACTTGTTAGAAAGTTGTTCTCAAACTGCATTTACATAGATGGTTAGGCGACCCCAATAGATGTTTATTTTCAGTACTTTATTGGCATATGTTTAAGTATCTTGTTATGTCCCTCTGAGGACCTGGTCCCCTGCCAGGTGTATCTGTTCTTGAGTATTCGCAGGAGCGCAGATTCGGATGGTTACATGGGATTTGAGGATGTCTTCTCTTCGGGCCGTGATCGATAGCTGGTACTTATATTTTGGTTGATTGTGTTGTACTCCTATTGTATTTACTTTTCCTATTTGAGTTGGTAGTGGATTTGTTTCCATCCAACCATCATCCTTAGATACTTCTCATTGAGATCTAGTTTCATAGATACTGGTTATTTATTTCTATATGATTTTGGTGGATGAGATATAGATTTTACCCTGTGACTTGTATTATATTTTATACCACTTGTGGATTTGATATTCATATTACAGCGTACGTATGGATTTGGTTTCCATATATTGGAGTTGCCATATCCATGCGGCTGGCATGCTTACGTGTCCTAGTCCTACGTATTTTTGGGACTGGGGCGTGACATCTGTTAATGTAACACGCGCATGCAACCCGAGCGTAAAATTCACGCATAAAACAAGCACACGAGCGCAACAAAAGTGCACAAGCACCTTGTGACGATGCTGACGTGCTAAGTACAAAGTGCGCCAACAAAGCGCCACTTTGCGCCCTTGAACCCGAGTCCGAGCCCGAGCCCGAGTCCGAGTCGCTAAGCCCCTTTGGGGCTTAGCTCCTATGGAATAATATCCAAGAGCATAAAAAAAAGCTTAAAATCTTTCATTGAGGAGTTAATCATTTTTCCCCCTAATAAAACACTCCCACATGTGTACACCTCAATACATACAAAGTATTATATTGAGATACCCACTTGGTGGTGTAGCCAATGTGGGACTATCTTTACTAGTAAAGGCAAAAATACCAACAATATCCCATATATCTCAATATATTGGTTGAACATTCCCCACAGTGACTGTCCATCATGCATTAGAATAGATGTCGCTTCGACTTGAATCTTCCCGCATGGGTCGAATAATAGTATGATACAAGAATTGACCAAGCCTTGAATTTTATACCATAGCTGTAATTCTTTTCACTCACACAATGACATCAGTTGTGCTTCCGGTTGCACATTAAAGGCCATATGTACGCCTGTTTTGATGTATATATCTTGGACGTCTATAAGTTTACCCTGAAGAGATGACCTATATCTCTTTCCATACTGTCACTACCACCTTCCGAAAACAGGGGTATTTTCGACTTTTTATAATATTTAATATTATTGTAGTTATAATTAATTAATTGCATGATAGTGTATTTTGATTTTAAAATAATTATGTGATGTGTACTTAATATATTATATTATAGACAGTGTTCATTTGTGTTTGTGAGGGTAGACTAGACCTAGAAGCCCAGTAGGTGACCACCTGTCCAAATTATAGAATTATGTAATTAATTGTTTTATTTATAATTTAATTCTTGGAGTTTGTAATCAATTACCGTATTTTATTTAATATTTTGGCGCATTGCCTTTGCTTCGATATTTGGGGCAGTATCCTGACTTCTGTCTTCCAACAAATTTCACAATCTTGCCCTAGACATGCCCGTCTTCAATTCTGCTATTTTTGCAACTCACCATTATGCTCTCTGTATATTATTTCTGGCCGCACAAAAATCGTCGCGGACATTATTTAATAAATCCCTATTTTGTATCATTGTGCGTTCCAATCGAGATTGGAGACAATCTTGACCTATTTTTCGTACGACCCAAATTAGGGTAATATTCTGTTCTGAGTCTTCTTCAATATTGATATTGATGACCTGACCTGATTTTGGCTCCATGTACTCCTAATTAATTGTTGAACACAACTTGCATTTATTTCTATTTAAATTGAGGATACCATTTTTATCTGATTCTAAAATCCCAATTTAATTCCAGTGCCCTGCTAATCGAGCCCATACCAGTCTTGCAGCGTCCCCTGACCTTACAAAACACCGGACCCCGAATCGCCTGCCAAATTTCGTCATTTCATGTGTTTGTGCAATTTTCCAAATTTAAGGGGGTTAAATTGCAAATTGGCATTTTGTGCCAACACCCAATTATTTTAACCAATGAGGAATCCTTAATATTTTAATTAAACCTCACCCTAAATCCCCCATGAATTAATTCTCCTCATGTTTAATCTGGACCCCTCATTCTAGAGGGTCAATCACAACCCTTCATTCAACAACCCTCTTCCCTATATAATGTCCTATCTACATCAAACCCTAATCCCTAGACAACCTAGAAAACCCCACCTCCTCACAAGCCCCATCCTCCCTCACCAAACCGTAGCTTTTCTTTTTCTTCTTCTCTTCTCTTTCTTCTTCTTCTTCTTCCCTTCTTCTTTTTCTTCTTCTTCTTCTTCTTCTTATTTTTCTTCTTCATTCATTGGATTCAAATAGAAAGAGGGGGGGGGGGGGGAGGGAACACTGTTCCCTTACTGTAAACTCCCCAGCCCGGCCATCATCCCACTCCGGCGGCCGGCCTAGCCCGATCCCTCGGCCTCTGCAGGTCCCCGGCCGCTGCTACTCCGGTCCGGCTGCTCTTCACCACCATCCCCCGTCCATCGACACATCTCTTTTCCCCATTCCCCCTCTGAACTCCGTCGGCCAACTCCCCCGGCGGTCCGCTGCATTCCGCTGCTCACCGATCCCCGGCGGCCTCCCTCCATCTTCTCCGACTCCTATTCCGACCTCCTTGCACATCCTCCCCTCGAGCTTCCACCACCGGAGCCATCAACCACATCCTCCCCGACCTACTCCCGCTGCCAACCCCTCCATCACCTCCATCAACACTCCGGCCAGGCCGACTCCTCTGTGCTCCGACCGACTGCTGTACCATACACCACCTCCATCACCAATATCCAGCACCACCACCACCATCTCCTCTCCACTGTAGCTCCGGCCAGTGGCCACCATCGGAACCACCGGCTTACCCAGGGTGAGTTCCTCTCCTCTTCCCTCCCTCCTCCTTTACATGTATATTTATATATATATATATGTATATAAATACGTATACGTAGATACGTGTACGCGTGTGCGTATATGTGTATGTGTATACATGTGTGTGCATATATGTATATATATGTATATAATTCTTCGTATATGTGTTCAATATATCTGTTAGTATTAACGTATATGTTAATACGTATGTATTAAATAGTGAGTATGTATATGGGATTATTTCATATAATATGTATTAATAAAATGTATACTAGGTATAATTTTAATTAATGTTTTAGTATCTGTATTTGTTAATTTTAATGATGGTAAATATATACATATATTTTGTATAAGTAATTAGTATATTCTTAATATATAAATTGGCATGTACATGCATACATGTATATATATAGTATAAACTCTATGGGTGTATTAGTCTTGGTATATTTTAATAAAGATGTTAACAATATATATATATATATATTGTAGATTGTATTTTGGCATATATATATGGTACATAATTGTTCAACTAATATATATATATATATATTATACATGAATTAAATGGTATATATATATATTGTATATGTGGTGATTTTGGTGCAAGTATGTATATAGTATAATTATTATTTTGGTATACAAATATATATGTGTATATATATATTTTGTATGGGTATGTTTTATACAAACATATTTTGGTATAAATGAATAAATATGTAAATATGTATTTGGAAATTGGTATATATATGTGTACATAAATATATATGTATATTTATTTTGAGATAAGTGCTAATTTGGTATGCATATATATATAATTGTTTTGGTATTTGGTTTATATATATATGTACTTGTATACATAGTATAATTTAATATAATTAGTAGTTTGGTACAAGTATATATTGTAGGTATTAATGTTAGTTAAAAATAGGTAATGTGTTTTATCCCTACTAGGTGACCCTAGTTGACTAGTACCATGCCTGGCATAGCCCTGAGGCCAGTATATTTCTTCTGTGTGTTAAGGTAGCATCTGATATAAGTGTTATAATTGTGGTATATTTATAGGACTGTTGGTTTACCCAGGGGATACTCTGGAACAGGACATCCATAAATACCAGCTAAGGACCCAAGGCAAGTACATTCTCTGATAATTTCCAATTCTTGATAATTGCTATAAGTTCAATGATCTTGAAATGTTACAACTGAATCTTTGACACTGTGCTACACGGACTAGTATAGCTTGGATCTGCAGTCATGAGATGTTATCTTGATTATCGTATTGACATTGTACACGACATGTATATTTAGACATCGTACATGATAGACTTGACTTGCTCGTGTATCGTGACGTGTCATGGTTGGATCCACAGTACTAGTTGGGGGCGGGGAAGTAGTAGTAAGAAATGTGATCATAACCTCTTATTGTAGTATAGAAATTGTAAGTGTTAATCATGCTCTTCACCCATGATTAGCCAGGCCCTGTAGCTATCGTACATGTTCCCAAGCCGATCATATTTTGAAACTACTATTTCAAACACTTAGAATAGATTATAGTTTCCTATTTTAAATCATATACTACATCACCCGTATATGATATTGTTCCTTGTTCTTTTCATTTTCTTATATGCACTGACTGTATCTCATTGCCTATTTTGCATGTCTCTTTATATTGCCTGTCTCTCTTAAATTGTCATTGCATTTATTTCACTGTCTTCTCAGTAGCTAGCATGACATATTTTATTGTATTATAGACATTATCAATTAATGGAACTGTTATTTGAGAGTGTTGCTTTGCTCCTTCCTGACTGGAAATATTTTTCCAGACTATGCCTTAGAGGACCGCTGTCCGACACTTTATGGACCATATGGTGAGTAGCTGCAGACTTGGTAGTTTAGTTGTGATTCTGGAAGGTCTAGCCGGAGTTATTATTTATTGTTAGTTCTTTAAGTAGACTATTTGGTACCGGATTTGTCTTCGACATTTTGATGATTCATGGATATTGTTGAGTTAGAATATTACTTGTGGACTTGTATTGTGTTTAATTTTAGTTTTACTATTCGAAATCTTATCGTGCTGTAATCCTGTGATTGAGTATGTGTTCATCTTATTTGTGTCATCCGTGCCTCCTAATGGAGATTGGATGCTTGCGTGACATTAGTTAGATAGTATCAAGACCTTGACAGCGTTCTACCGCCGATGCTGCGGCGTAGGCTGGACGTACCCACGCACTCGTGCCCCTAAACCGGGTGCGGGTCATGACACATACACTCTAGGTGAGTTCTTTTAAAGAGTCATTGACATAAAGTCTTGCGCTTCCTTGTGGTGCTACTTTGCTATGACATAGCCCAAAGCCGAGGTCCCACCTTATTGTGGTGTCATCCACTATAGCATGAGATCCTAGCCTCTTTGTAGTGCCAAACTACCCAACATGAATCCTTGTGCTTCCTTGCGGTATTATGCTGCTGTGACATGACTCATATAGCCGAGGCTTTACCCCCTCTAGTTACCTCTTGGTGGTGTCACACCACTGTAACATGAGGACACCGGCCTCTTTATAGTGCTGCCTACCACTCTTTATTTTACAACATTAGGCCACATGCCTATATGCGGTGCTACGCCATTATGACGTGGCTCGCGAAGCCGAAGTATTACCCTATCAAGAAATCTCATGGTGGTGTCACCCATTGTAGCATGGAGTTCTCTGCTCCTTTGTAGTATTGTGCTATCGTGCTTCCTGTAAAGCATGCTGGACATTCCAAATATTCTAGAACTCATTAAGGCGTCTAAGCCGCCCCCTCACAGGATTTTGTTCTACTCAAAGAACAGATAGTAGACAACAGTGGTTCTAGGTCCGAAACCCCTCATTGTCTCAAATGACTACCCATTATTCCTGATATCTCCTATTCAATGATCCTTCTTTGAACCAAAAGCTAGATACCTAGTAGATTTCTCTTTGAACTAATAGCATTAAACTTTATGATAGAATTATAAAGACAGAATATCATAATATCTTCAAGCCCATTTTAATTCTTGTGTCCTCGACCAGCTGGCGCTTGAGATCTTTGGTAAACGAATCGGCCAGGTTCTTCTAGCTCCGAACATCAATCACTACAATGACTCCAGTCTTGATAAGATCATTCACTTCCCTGTGCCTCAGGCGTACAGTCATCTTCTTACTATTGAAGAGGTTATTTGATGCCACTGCTACAGTCGTCTGGTTGTCGCAGCATATCGGTATCGTCGAAATCTGTGCACCAACTACTGGAAGATCATACATGAGCTCCCAAAGCCACTCTGCTTCATCTACTGCAGCCGCCAGTGCATATAACTCAGATTCCATCGAGGAATGAGAGAGCATTGTCTGCTTCTTTGACTTCCACGATATAATAACTCTATCCATGGAAATACGCATCCTCATATGGACCTTTTGCTCTCTACTTCTGAATACCAACTTGTATTACTGAAGCCTTTCTCTACTGTCGGATATCCACTGTAGTGCAGTACATAATTCTGAGTCCTTTTGAGATATCTCATTACTCTCTTCATAACTTTCTAGTGCTCAATACCAGGATTTCTCGTGAACCGACTCAGCATCCCTACGATGAAAGTTATGTCAGGCCTTGTGACAGTTGTTGCATATATCAAACTTTTGATGATGCTTGAATACTCCAACTGCCTGACACTTTTCCTTGAATTAGCTTCAGCTTCTTGTCACACCCGTACGGAGTATCAATCCCGGGAAGATCCTGATATCTATAGCGTATGAGCATTTTCTCAATATAATGAGACTGTGACAACGTCACTCCAGTGTCCGTCCGGATAATCTTTATCCCCAGAATAATATCAACTTCCCCTAATTCTTTCATACTAAACTTAGATGATAGGAACTTCTTTGTCTCAGTGACACGTGCTAGATTTGTACCTAGAATCAGCATGTCATCCACGCATAGACAAACGATGACTCCTCCCCTGTCAGCAAACTTTGTGTAAACACAATTGTCCGTCTTACTGACCCTGTAGTCGTTTGATCTTATAACTTTATCAAACTTCTCATGCCACATCTTGGAAGCTTGCTTCAGACCGTATAATAATTTTACCAACTTACAGACTTTGTCTTCAAGGCCCTTGACGATGAATCCTTCTGGTTGTTGCATATAAATCTCTTCGGTCAATTCACCATTCAGGAATGCTATTTTCACATCCATTTGATGTATAACTAGCTTATGGATTGCAGTTATAGCAATCAACAACCTGATGGTCGTCATCCTCACTACTAGAGCATTTGTGTCGAAGTAGTCGATCCTCTGCTTTTGAGAAAACCCCTTGGCTACCAGCCTTGTCTTGAACTTGTCAACAGTTCCATCGGCCTTCATCTTCTTCTTGAAGATCCATTTGCATCTGATTGGTTTAGCTACTTCAGGTAGATCGATCAACACCCAAGTGTTATTGGAGGTTATTGAGTCATACTCATTATTTATAGCCTTCCAGAAGACAGCATCTCTGGTCTTCATCGCCTCATCATAGGTAAGCAGATCTACTTTTATATGATAGGTAACAAAATTATCTTCGAAGTCCTTCTGTCTCCTCTCCCACTTAGTTCTTGGTTCTGCGAGTTCTGGTTCGAACGTTCTCTCAGGAATGATAACTTTTTCTTGGACTACATCTTCATTGGAAGGGATAGCCTCTGTTGCACTCACATTATTCACCGGAATGTCCGTGATAACAACGTTCTTGTGCCTTGCAAATTTATCTTCAAAGAATTCTGAATCGCAAGATTCAATGATATAGTTAGACTCGATATCAAGGAACCTCCGAGCATCACTCTTTTCAGCATATCCCAAGAATATAACTTTTGTAGTCCTTGTCCCCAGCTTCTGTATCTTCAAGTCCGGGAGCTTCACATACGCCAGACACCCCCACACTCGAATAATATTTTAGTTAGGTCTTACCTTGAACCAGATTTCATAAGTAGTGATATCGGAAGTTGCGTACGACATTCTGTTCAGAATGAACGTAGCCGTTAGTGTAGCTTCTCTCTAAAAATAGTTGAAAGACCCGCGTTTAACAACATAGAGTTCATCATCTCTGTCAACGTCCTGTTCTTCCTTTCTGCTACTCCATTTGATTGAGGAGAATACGGAGCAATTGTCTCATTAACAATTACATGTTCTTTGCATAACGATGCGAATTCAGTAGACCTATACTCTCCGCCTCGACCACTTCTGAGTCTCTTGAGTTATTGTCCAGTTTGACGTTCAGCTTCAGTAGTGAACTCCTTGAACTTCTCGAATACTTTGTCTTTTGACTTGAGCAGGTAGACAAATGCATACTTTGAGTAGTCGTCGATGAAAGTAATAAAATACTTCATCCCTACCTTCGTGGAGAACTGTTTAAAGTCACAGATATCTGAGTGCACAAACTCCAGAAGATCTATACTTCGGTTTACCCATTTGAACATTTTTCTTATGATTTTTGTTTGTGCACAGACCTTAAACTTCTCTACCTCCTTACCCCCACATTTGGAGATAAGCCCTAGACTAGGCATCTTGTTTATTCTTTTACAATGAACATGTCCTACTCTATTATGTCATAACTAGAGAGAATAACTAAAAGAAGAGACTGCATTTATAGTAATGGAAGGAGCTACAAGTTAAAGTTTAAATATCCCTTCGGTACATAAAGCCTTTTCGAAGTATGTTCCATTATAGAATATCACTATCTGTCCAGCATTGATGTCCATCCTCAAGCCTGCGTTGCAGAGCAGACTTCCTGAGTTCAGGTTCTTGGCTATCACCGGTACGTGCTTCACATCCTGAAGAGTCAGCGACTTCCCTGAAGTCAGATTCAGTACCACTATTCCAATCCCATGTACTTCAGCTTGTGACTTGTCTGCCACCATAACCTTCTCAGATGTAGGTTTAGGTGGTGAATAACTTCTTCTTTGAGCAAACATAGCATGATGCGCCAGTGTCCATATACTAGTCAGTGTCGACGCCAGTTGTAGCAACCTTTACTATCATGACAACCTTGTTAGGCTCACATTGCTCTTTCTGTTTGGACTTGTATCTGCAGTCTCTGTTAAAATGGCCTTTCTTGCCGCAGTTGAAATAAGCCCCATCATTCTTACACTTTAGTTTGAACAATGTCGACTTCACCTTCAAATGGTTGAAGCCCTTTTTCTTGTTGTGAGAAGCCTTCTGCCTTCTCTTGGAGTCACAAGCATGCACCAAGTTATCCTTTGCCAACTGTTTAGACAGTGTGTCCACTTTGTTTTGAGCCCTTATCTCATCTTCCATATGGATATTGTGCAGTAGTTGATCAAGATTCACCTCCATCTTCTTTTGGTGGACGTCTGAGATAAACTTGCTCCAACCAGGCAGGATCTTAGCAACAATCCCTCCTACGACGAAAGAGTCGACCAATGGCTTACCATCATCCTCAAGTTTTTGATATAACACGAGAAATTTCTTTACTTGAGGCAACATCGTCTTGTCGTCCTCAAATCGCATCTTCTAGACATTTTTTGCCACATGGATCTTGTTGCGGTTCGCATTCTCCTTTTAATATTTTTCAAGAGCCTCCCAGGCGACCTTTGCATGGTCCGTCTTGCTGTATGACTCCGCCAGAGTATCCTCCATGGAGTTGAGAATCAGTAATTTGTAGAGGTTGTTGTCTCTCCTCCACTTGTTCTGCTTAGCTCTTGCAGTTGTAATCGCCTGAACAGTAACATCTTCACCCTCCGAAATAACATGCTCAGGATCTGTCAACATGTAGTCAACATCTACGAGTTGGAGATTAAGGATGACATTTCTCTTCTAGACGTTGTAATGCTCCCCATCAAACTTCTCAACTTTGTTAAAACTTGTGTCGAGAAGACTTGCACGGTTGTTCTCCATCTTACTCTGATCTTACTTTGAGATTGTTATTCCCTGAGACAGATCTTCAGATGGATTAAACAGATGCCAGGAACAAAACTCTGAACGAGCTTGTTAGGAAGGTAGCAACAAAACTCTGAACGAGCTTGTTAGGATGGTACAAGATCTTCCTGAACGGATATCTAAACTCAAGAAGAGTGCAAACTCCAGAAACCAACTGGAAGAAACAAGTATTGTTCTTTCTTGTAAACGCAGTTGCAATTGAGATAGAACAAGAACCAATAAAACAAAAATAACATTCGTTGTTCCTTGCAAAACGCAGTTGCAATCAGATAGAACGAACAAAGAAGAAAATGAGAAGACATAATAAAATTATTCTTGCTGGGGCGGTGAAGACCACCGTTGCTCAAAGCAAGATTCGTCATTTATCGACGATATGCTCCCAGGAGCCAACAAGTTCACAAAAGAACTTTGTGAAAGCTCATAGTCACCTCTTTGTGTGACTCGAACGGACTCCATTGGACTTCTCTTTCCCAATTTTTGGTGTGTCTCAAACGGAGGCTAGAGGGCTCTTTATATAGGGAATGATGGAAGCCCATCTTCCTCTTCTTTTCGACGTGGGACTAAAAAATTAATACAAAATTAATATCCCACAATCACAGTCCAGATGGTTATTGTGTGTCCAACTAATAACTAATTTTGCGGACATGAATTTGTAGACACACGACAACCATCTATAATCTCCAATAAAAGAAACAGAAAATTTACTGTAGCGAAATAAATTTATATTAAATTTATCTAAACGAAACAAGTTTGAAAATTTTGGAAAAAAGTCAGGCTACTCCAACAGTGTTGGCGGAAAACACAACCGTGTACACGTAAGCAGCCAAATTTTTTTTAAAAAAAACGTGGGCCCCACGACCAATTTCCGCCAACAGAGTTGGCTGAAATTGGGGGGGCCAATTTCAGCCAACTCTGTTGGCGGAAATTGGCCCCATGGGGCCCACTTAAATTTTTTTTGTTTGGTTTGGTTTGGTTTGGTTTGGTTTTTTTACTTTCTTTGGTTTGGTTTTTTCGTTGGTTTATTGTAATTAGTTATATTTTTGTTTTATTTGTTTAGTTTAGTTTTGTAATTAGATTTAAGTAAATTTATTTTAACGAAATAAAATTAAAATAAATTAATTGGAAAGAAATATTTAGAAATATTATTTTTGGAAAATAAAAAAAAAGTAAATAATGAAGAAGAAAAAATTTTGTGTCCTCTAATTTATTTGTGTCCTCTAATTTTTGTGTCCTTTAAAGAAGAAAATAAATTATTTTAACTATTATTTATTTGTGTCCTCTAATTTTTTTGTTTATTTTAATGGTTTAGTTTTTTTTTATATGAAAAAAAAAGACAAAGTAAAGAAGAAAGACAAATATCGGGGAATGATTTGGTTTTGATTTTGGTTTGAAATTGGGTTGGGTCTATGGGTTGGTTTAGTAGTTGGTTTATGTACAACGGCTATTTTACAACGGCTCTTTCAACGACTCTTATTTTTTTAACGTTCATATCCAACGCTCGTCTAACGATCGGTTCGAAGTTACCTATATAAACGTAGTATTTGTTTGATATCAACATATCAAACATTGCAATCAAAATTTTTATTTCTTTTCATACAAAATTTCTTTCTTTCGACACAGGAGAAGCTCAGTTCAATATACAATCTTTGAAGCCCATTTTCTTGTTGCCATGGATCGAAGTATAACAATACTATGCTCACTTGGTGGTGTACTAAATGGGTTAGCTTATGAAGGAGGTTTAGTTGAAGTTCTTTTAATTGATCGAAATATTTTGTTTGATAATGTAAACCCCCTGAATTTTTTTAAAATTTTAAAAACTGGATTTTTCTCAATTTTCTGGAATTTTCTGGGAATTTTCTGTAATTTAAAAACAGGGTTTTAATTATTCAATGATTTTTAATTGATAATAAACAGTATTAAAATATTATGAAAATAATATTTTTGGATGTAAAATGAAAAACTGGACTTAGGGCAATTTTTCTGGAATTTATCGGGCCCCGGACCTATTTTTAAATGCCTAAAAAGTATTTACCTATTAATTAATTAATTATTAATTAATTACTGATAATTATTATTATTATAATTAATATAATTATATTTTTAAAAAAAATAAATATTAATTAAAACCCTAAGCCCGTTGGGCCGGCCCAGCCCGGCCCAACAGACCCGAACCCGGCCCAGCCCAGTCCGACCGCTGCGGGTCGGATCCGGGTCCACCCGCCCGACCCGCTCACCCGACCCGGCCCACTGCCGGTCACCCCTGTCCCCAGTCCCCCACGACCCCGTGAAACCCGCCGCCCATCGCGTTCTCCGGCGACGTGGCCGGAGAACCTCCCCACGACGTCCCCCTCCGATTCTCCCGCCCACAACCGCCCGGACAGCCTCCTATAAATCCCCTCGCCTCCGCCTCCTTTCCCCCTACAACCCGAGCCCTAACCCTAACTCCACCCTGCTCCGGCGACCGCCGTCCTCCCCTAGCCGCTGCCATCAGCCTCCTGCGCCACCTCCTCCAGCCGTGAGCCACCGTCCAGAGCTCCTCTCCCCTTCCTCCTCCTCCCCAGGCGGAGCCGACCCCGAGTCCAACTCCTCCCCGCCGTTCGAGAGCCGCCCGAGCCCTGCGCCGTCGACCCCCGCCGCTCCGGTGCGTCGCCGCCCCTCGCCTGAGCCGCCGCAGCCCCGGCCCGACCTCGCCGACCGACGGCCAGACCCCCAGAGCCCCGGACACGCGGACACAGCACCGGACACAGGGAACCCTAGCCGAGGACACGTGTCCAGGACACGATACGGACACAGAAAACCCCGATTTCTCGGTCCCCTTCAGGTGCGTGTATCTTTTTGCTCGTAGCTCTGTTTTCGTTTCCGCAAATTGCGTTGCGAAGCCTGTATGACCATCTCGGTGTCCGGACAAACTATTCGGGACATCGCGTCCTGTGGTAATCGCACACCGCGATCCAAAAACAGGAAAAACCAGACCCTGTTTTACCCCGGAACTGGGTACGCCACGCCAAACGGGACGACTTGGTCGCGCGCGGTCTTCACAGATACGTGCGCCTCGTCGATACGGACGTGTGAGATTTCGCAGAAGCTGATTCGGGTGTGCGTGCACACCGGAATCAACGCGTATCCGCGGACATCGCCCCGTATCCGTACTTTCTGGAACGCACCCTAACTTTGTGTACACACGTCGGATTGAAACGAAACTTGTGCCATCGGACTCGTAGCGATACGCTGGTCCTGTGGGTCAAGTTTGGTCCGATTCTGAGAACGTTGACGAAATCGCGTGTCGTGGGCCCCACAGGCCCCGCTCAACGGCCGATTTTGTGATCGGCTCATCGGAATTCAATTCTGAAAGTTTTATTGGGTTCGTATCAGTGTTTTTGACCTGTTGACACTAAGTTTGGTGAATTTGGAGACCATTGACCCTGACGCGTTTTTCGGTGCAAAGCGGGCCCACCGGTGGACCCCGTTTTGGCCCGAAACTGCCATTTCTGCCCTTGTCTCCAAATTGGACCCAAGGACAGGCGTTTCTAGCTGATTGATATTTTCTGGATCTGATGGTGATGTTTGTTTCAGCAACCGGAGTACCGCCTGCAATTCCAGCTGAAGTCAGAGCCGTAAACATAGCCGGAACCACAGGCAAGTGTACCTCGCCGAAACTTGCAGCTTGCTACATATTTCCTGGACTTGGTTATACATCAGTGGGCAAGTAAAGCCTGCCAATTCTTAGACATTTCTGATTATAGTATTTTACTTGATTTTCTGGTAGTTTCTTATGTAACTTGTTTAACTGCTCAACCCAGGACACCTGACACTATTCATGTGACGGAATTGCCTGAGATATACCTGGTGATTCCGTATAGGTTACATATTCATGTCATTACAGTTTACATGCTTAGATTCTAGCCTGACTCATTGCATTAGTTCAAACTTGCGTGACTTGTACCTGATATATTCTGGAACTGTGACGTGAGATTACATGGGGTGGGGAGAGTATTACCATATCAAGGCTGATTATAATATAAATAATGTTATCTGGAGGTGTCCTAGTATCTGATACAGAGCTTTGGCACAAGTTCTGGCTCTTCGAGAAAATACTGCTATGGTTTCTTAGACACTGATCCTGTAGTAGTCTCAGCCTGAGTATGACTAAAACTCTCACTTGCATATCACTAGCTGGTTTACATATTTACCCTGCTGTTTATTTTATTGCTGCACTGCATATGTTTTGGCTTGTATTTTCTGTACCTTGTTATGTCCCCTGAGGACCTGGAATGGACTATGTCCCCAGGTGTAGCCGCAGAGAACTACCCTGAGGTGTACGGTACAGGAGCACTCCTTGGAGCAGAACCCGGAACTGAGGACGAGATAGTGGCCGAAGACTTCTCTTGAGCACCGGCTTCAGTTATACAGTATTTCCATTTCCAGCATTTTAAATTCCTGTCTTTTCTTAAATGTAACAGACTAATTCTCGGATTTGTTCCCGAGATAGCTTATTTGAGATTTCAGTATTTATTCCCTTGCATAATTTCTGGCTTTTAATCTGTGACTTTCTGTGGATGAGATTAGAAATACCTGAGACTTGTACTTAGTATTGCTAGACTACAGCTTAAGCATGCCCTGATGGATCCATTAAATTGGGTTGTCCATCGGTGCGTACTGCTGGCCATTGCTCACGTGCTCAGTCCCTCGTCATTTTGGGACTGGGGCGTGACAGATAATTTACGTAATCTAATATTTGAAAAATTTGCTATTGACTGTGAATTTTTATTGGTACATATTTATCTATCTAATTGCATAAATTTAGTTAGTGAGGAGGCATAGAAATTTATTCTTGAAGTTAATATACAATCAACATATATTAATATTTTTGTGACTCCACCACCACCACCACCAAGAATTAGTAGTGGTCCTAGTTCTTCTCACCAAGTTATTTTATTTACTGAAGAAGAACATAGAGTAGATGATGGTAATACCGACGATGAAAATAGTGATGATTTAATAGAAAATATAGATGATGTACTTGATGATAATGTTGATAGTTTAAATAATTTATTCATTGGAAGAGAATTTATAAATCGTCATGCATTTAGAAGTTTTATTAGTGATATAGCAATTGCAAAAAAAATTTGTTGCAGGGCTACTAGAAACAATGCCAGTGGAATTGTATATAAATGTAACATTTCTAGTTGTAATTGGAGAGTGTACGCTAAAGCCATTGGCAACGGCGAAACATTCGTCATTAGTACGCTAGAAAATGTACATTCTTGTTTAGGTGGACTTATAACGGAAAATCATCCATTAGCGACAACTATATGGGTTAAGAATAAGATTATTAATAAAATTCGTGATAATCAGTCGTATAGTCCATCGCATGTTATAAATGATATCTATAGGGAACACCGAATACATATTAAATATTGTAAAGCTTGGAAAGCTAGAGAAATTGCTCTATCAGAAATAAATGGTAGTTATATTGATGCATATAGTAGTCTTGAAGAGTATGCTTTTACAATCATTGAGACAAATCCAGGTAGCAGATGTTATATAAAGACTACAGAAAATAATAAGTTTCAAAGAATTTTTATTTGTTTCAAGGCATGTGTCACGACCCGCACCCGGAATTTGGGCATGAGTCGTGGGTACGTCCAGCCTACGCCGCAGCATCGGCGGTAGAACACTGTCTAGGTCACAAACATAGTATATCCTGTCAATAGTTTCAACTCCATACGGAGGACAATGACAATAAACCACAGTTCTATAATATACTCAATCACAAGCTATAAGAATAATGGCACGATGAGAATTGAAAAGAGTTCTAAAAAAAACCAACCACAAGTCCAACTCAAATCCTGGGTCTAAATGACCTCACAAAGTCACAAAATAATAAGTACAACTCAGTCTCAGTCTAAAACAATAAATGCAGAAAAAATAATCTAAGTACAGCCAGGTAGGATCTCCTCTAGGATAGGCACCTCCTCTGGGATTTCCGGAGTGAAATCTCCCTCTAATCCTGGGCCGTAAAGAGTGGGGCAAAAGTCCTCCAGGTCCTCTGAAAATGTTGTTATCCAGTCAGGATTGGAGCGAAGCACAAGCACTAACAGCAGTTTCATTAAATTGACAAAGTCTATAAACAGTGTAAGAGATACAAGATGGAAATAAATGCTGAAAATGAGAAGTACAGGAGAAAATGAAATAGACAATAGAGCATCTAGCAATGAACAATAAACAGTGAATGCTAGAACAAGTAAATCTGAATAAAGATAAAACATCTAGCTAAGTGTTTGAAATATTAGTTTATTATGTGATCGGCTTGGGACTGGATCAGGCTGGTTATATATGATTAGCTATGATTCTTTTAGGTCAGGCTAACCGTATGGTTAGCTATGGTGCATATAGTGGTCAGGCTAATCATATATAACAGCTATGGAACATATAAATGGTCAGGCTGCACCCGACGTGAGAAGTGGGGTGAGCTATGGTACATATAAATGTTTGGATATGATCACATAATCTACTAATAGTTCCCCATCCCCCAGCCAGCACGATGGATTCCAATCACGACTCCTCATGATGGGGATCTAGGGTGCTAACCCGTGTATCCATAGTGTCGGAATCAAGTATGTAATGCACTATAATTTATAGAAGTAATCAACAATAAAAACTGTCAGAGAATGTACTCGCCTGTGGTCCTGAGCAAGGTGTGAGGATCGATGTCCAAAGTGGGATCACAATGACCTAATTATGGAAATTCAATGTTAATTAATGAATTAAAAGAATAACATGTTTAACAATTTAAATACGAGGTTTCTAGGTCATCCTAAAATCTACTGGTTTATACTAGTCCATTTGATACCATGCTAGCCCATACTTAGACCAACCTAACTAACTAGTCATTACTAGGCTGACTGGGTAGTTCCAGTAGCTAAGATATACTAACACCACACTAGAGTTATTTATATTTACCTAAAATATATAGGATAGTGTTTATATAGTAACTTAGCTTATACCTTATTCATATAATTAATACCCTCAACCCAAAACTAGCTACACACTTTGATACTCCCCTTGATGTTTATATTCATAACCCACACTTATTTTTTGTACTGATATATCCCCCTTATCTAGCACTTGATGAAATTAGCCACTACACCCACACACATATATTTATTACCTACACTGCACATAATCCACCTTGCACTCAGACACACACTGAAACACAGGTTCTGAAATACACACACACACACAGTTAACCTTACTGATACACTGCTATACATCACATAGGGACCTCACTGCACTCACACACACACTGAACCTAACTAGTACACATACACAGTCACTGCACACTGCTCCCTCTCTAACTCTCTCTCAGAAATACACACAGGTAGTACTCCCCTCTAACTAATTTTTAGGTGCAGGGACTATACTTACATACTGCAGATCCTTATCTGCTTTGCATACTAACACCTATTAATACACAAGCATATGCACTCCCCTCATCCCACCTGGCACTAAGTATCAGCTAAAGTCTGATACTCACACTAAACCCTCACATACATCACTGCCTCACCCAAGTTACTGACACAGTTCACTAGCTGAACAAGGACACACACACACAATAACATTTCACACAGTCTTCACAACACAGGTACACACTGGACCTGACACAACACTCTCACACAACTCAGTGCATCTCACACACTGCCTGGTGCACTGACTCTCAAATACCTACACACACATATAACCCAAAATACTGATACATACCCCCTGCTCTAATACCTCACATACACACTCACTGATACTTAATCACAGTATCAGTTAATGAGAACTGATACACACACAGACACACAAAACTAACAGTATATACACACAGGTAATCTAATACACAGTCCTAGGCTAAACTGATACCCATAGCACCCACACTCACACATGCTGCTACACACTGAAACACATAGATACACCCACTGACACATAATACACAGCTACACACAGACACACAGTAGTGAAACCCTCCCCCAAACTGATACACACGGGAATCAAAACCCGACTGAACAGTGGGATACCCTTTCCCCCAATCTGCTGCTGAACATGTTCAATTGGATACCCGACTGCACAGTACTCTTCCCTAACACAGTTTCTCACACTGTACAGTCAGCCCCAATCCACCCGACTGCACAATGAACCATTCACAGTTTATTCCCCTCTTCTAAACACCCACACACATCTACAAACATAGATATAGATAGAAACACACATCAAATCTATAAATATATGTATAATTATATATATATACATCATACATTATTCATCAAATTAGATTATATTAGAGTAGATTAGATAGGTGTTCATCCTTTCTTTGGTATTTCATCAAACACATGCAGTGCAGAAAAATAATTATACATACAACCCATGAATCCTCAATCCAAAACCCTAAAAAATCGAGTTCAACCTACCCATATGAGATGAAATCAACCTACCTACGAATACCTAGGGTTAGGGTTTCTGATAATTGGGGAAAACAAATGTTGGGGACACTTAAACCTAAACAAACCCTAAAATTCGAAACTACACAGCAAGGGTGGTTTCCTAATGGCATTAACATCTGAAAACAAAATAAAAAAGAATAAAAACAGGGTTTTTACCTGCAGGGATGGTTTCTTCAATGAGGTTCTTCTTCTCCAAGGCTTCCTGACCCACGTTCCTTGCTTTCCTTGCTTTGGAGGAGGAGAAAATGGAACCTAGGGCTAGATTTTGAAATTTTTGGGGTGGGGAGATGGTTTCTCTTGATGGAGGCTAGGGTTTCTCTTTTCTACATGAAGGATGGCTTTGTGAGAAGCTTCCTTTTTATATTAAACCTAGTTTTAGGATTTCCATGCATAGTTTTTAGATTAAACCCCCTGGCCCTCTCATGTAGAACCTAATTAACTCTGGTTTAGGCCTTTTAGGGTTTGAGGTCCAAACCTAAAATTAGAATTCTAGGGTTTCACTAGAACTGGGTTTTTAAATTAGGGTCTGGTCATTAGGGTTTGTCCTAATGCGTTCTAGGGTTTGACCTAAAACCAAATATCACTTACAATATATAATTAGTTTATAAAACTCAGCAATTTAATTTAATACATAATTATTTAAAATGGTGAAATTACACAAATGCCCTTATTTGGAAATGTGGTAGTGACAAGTCTACCCTCCTAAAAGAAATTTTGTCCTCGAAATTGGACTGAACTAGAACAAGAATGAAATCAGAAAGGAAATATACCTCGAGTCTAGAAGAGATACGGGTATTGCTCGTGCATTTCGTCCTCTCTCTCCCAGGTCGACTTCCCTGGAGAGTGATGTCTCCATGCTACACGAACCAAAGGAATAGTTTGGTTCCGCAACACCTTCTCTCTGCGGTCCAAGATCTCTACGGGCTGCTCGGGGTAGCTGAGCGTCGGACCAACCTCAATCTCCGAGTGATCAAGTACGTGACTAGGGTCGGCCACGTTCCGTCTCAGCTGCGACACGTGGAACACATCATGCACTCCCTCCAATGCAGGCGGCAAGTCTAGTCTATACGCCACTGCACCTATCTTCGCAAGAATACCGAAGGGTCCGATGTAGCGTGGGCTAAGCTTCCCGTCTCTACCAAAACGAATCGTTCCACGCGTCGGAGAAATCCGTAGGAATACTAGATCGCCAACCTGAAACTCAAGGGGTCTACGGTGGCTGTCGGCCCAATGCCGCTGTCTGTCCTGCGCCACTCGCAGTCTGTCTCTGATGAGTTTCACCTTTTCCGCTGCATCCACGACCATTTCTGGTCCTAGCAAAGCTCTCTCTCCAACATCGTCCCAAGATAACGGTGTACGATACCTCCGTCCATAAAGAGCCTCAAATGGTGACATCTCGATGCTGGCCTGGTAGCTGTTGTTGTAAGCGAACTCTACCAGGTGTAGATGATCCTCCCAAGAACCTCCGAGATCTAGAACGCAAGTGCGTAGCATATCCTCGAGAGTCTGAATAGTCCTTTCAAACTGCCCGTCTGTCTGGGGGTGATATGCGGTACTGAACTTGAGCTGAGTGCCCAAGCTAGCCTGCAGACTCCTCCAGAAGTGGGAAGTGAAACGACTATCCCGATCTGAGACGATGCTCACAGGAACTCCATGAAGCCTAACAATCTGTCGCACGTACATCTCTGCGAGCCTCTCTGTCGACGTGCCCACCTTGAAAGGTAAGAAATGGGCTGATTTGGTCAACCTGTCCACGATGACCCAAATCGTGTCTTTCCCTCCTGGCGAACGTGGAAGCCCTGAAACGAAATCCATGGTCACGTGCTCCCATTTCCATTCTGGAATCGGTAAAGGTTGAAGCAACCCACCTGGCCTCTGTCGGTTTGCCTTTACCTGCTGGCACACTAGACACCGGGATACGAAGCGTGCTACCTCGCGCTTCATTCCATACCACCATACGTGCTCCCTCAAGTCTCGATACATCTTGTTGGCACCGGGATGCATCGAGTACTGAGAGCGGTGTGCCTCCTGTAAAACCTCCTCGCGCAGCTCCCCACTTGGCACACATATCCTCGTGCCGTGCCGTAAAGAACCATCATCTGCGATAGTAAAGTCGTCCGACAATCCCATCCGAACCTGTGCCCTGATACTCCTCAGAGCCTCATCATCGTACTGCGCAGCTCTGATCCTGTCCATCAGTTCGGACTGTATCTGCAATCCCCACATCTGAATCTCAGTACCGGGAACTAACACTTCAATCTCCAAGCTCTCCAAATCAGCCAACAAATGCCTATCTGTCGTCAAGTACATAGCCGTCGGGTACCTGCTCAAGGCATCGGCGACTACGTTAGCCTTCCCTGGATGGTACTGCAATGAGATGTCGAAGTCCTTCATCAACTCCAACCACCTCCTCTGCCTCATGTTCAGCTCCTTCTGGGTGAACACGTACTTCAAGCTCTTATGGTCTGTGAAGATCTCCACACGCTCTCCGTACAAGTAATGTTTCCACAGCTTTAGGGCGAAGATAACTGCTGCTAACTCCAAATCGTGGGTGGGGTAGTTCTTTTCATGAGGACGTAACTGCCTGGAAGCATAGGCAATTACCTTCCCGTGCTGCTGAAGAACACATCCCAGACCCTTCCCTGAAGCATCACTGTAGATGGTGAAACCACCTGTCCCTGATGGCGTCAAAATTGGAGCTGTCATCAACCTCTTCTTCAGCTCATCAAATGCGGCCTGGCACTCCTCCGTCCATACAAAATCCATATCCTTCCTAGTCAGCCTGGTCATCGGCGCTGCAATCTTGGAGAAGTCTTGTACAAACCTCCTGTAGTATCCTGCTAGCCCGAGAAAACTTCTGATCTCAGCTACCGAACTGGGGGTAGCCCACGACTCCACTGCCTCGATCTTTTTTGGGTTTACCGAGATTCCGTCACCCGATACCACATGCCCAAGAAATTCGACCTTGTCAAGGAAGAATTTACACTTAGAGAGTTTTTCGTACAGCTTCTCCCTCCTGAGAGTCTCTAAGACCAATCTCAGGTGCTCTTCGTGCTCCTCCAGTGTCTTGGAATACACAAGAATATCGTCGATGAACACCACCACGAACTTGTCAAGGTACTGGTGGAACACCTTGTTCATCAAGTTCATGAATACTGCCGGTGCATTGGTTAAACCAAATGGCATTACCATGAACTCAAACTGGCCGTATCTGGTCCGAAAAGCTGTATTCGGCGTGTCTTCTCTCTTCACCTTCACCTGGTGATAGCCTGACCTCAAATCTATCTTTGAAAACACCTTCGCCCCGCTCAACTGATCGAAAAGATCATCTATCCTCGGCAGCGGGTACTTGTTCTTGATAGTGATATTGTTCAAAGCTCTATAATCAATACACATGCGCACCGTGCCGTCCTTCTTCGGTACGAACAATACCGGAGCTCCCCATGGTGATGAACTGGATTTGATGAAGCCTTTGTCCTGCAGCTCCTCAACTTGCTTCTTCAGTTCTGCCAGCTCGCTGTTGTTGACTCTATAGACATGTTGTGAAATGGGCTCCGCTCCTGGAACCAAGTCTATAGAGAATTCAACATCTCTGTCTGGCGGCAAGCCTGGCAACTCTTCTGGAAATACATCCAGGAACTCTGCTATTAGAGGATATGGCAACTCCTCTTCTTCCGTCCTGGCTCCGCAAAACGTGCTCCTCCTCTGTTCCGCTGCTTCCCTGACAACCTTAAACTCCGGCTCTCCTGGTGGTCTAAACAATACTCTGCCTCTATAATAATCTATAGTAGCATGATGTCTACTCAACCAGTCCATTCCGAGCACAATATCGTACCCCGGAAGTGGCATGACGAGTAAACTCACGCTCAGGTCTCGGCCTCCTACTGACACTCTCCGGTCCTTGCAGTGATCACGAACTAGGATAATACCTCCACCAGTCATGATCTTACAAGTCCTAGCTAATGGTTCTGTGTCTAAATGATGTCGAAGTGCATATGATACAGACACAAAACTATGGGAAGCGCCAGAATCGAATAAGGTAAATACGGGAATACAATCGAGAAGAACCGAACCTGTGATCAAGTCTCCTGCTGGCTCGATCTCCTCGACTGCCATGGCGTACGCTCGCCCCTGGGGTGCACCTCTCTGCTGCTGATGCTGGGCAAACCTCTAATTTTGCGGTGGAAGTGGTCCCCTCTGTTGTTGGCCTCCTGGTGCGGTAGGTACCCTGCCTGGTCCCCTCTGGGCGGCTGCTCCACCCTGACCTGGACGAATCCGAATGGTAGGGCAATCCCTCAGCTGATGTGTCGTCGATCCGCAGGATAAACATGAGCCCAATCTATGCCTGCAGATCTCTCTAGTATGTCCCATCTTCCCGCAGTACGCACACTGGATGGCGGGCTGAGTCTGCCTCTGCTGCTGTTGTTGCTGGACCTGTCCTCGGGCTGGTGCCTGGTGCTGCTGGTGCTGCTGCTGAAAGGGCCTCTGCTGCTGCTGATAGTGTGGACGCTTGCCTGGTCCCGCACTACTGTTTGCTCCTCCGAAAATATCGCGTTCCCTCTTGGGCCTGAGGTCCAAGTCGTCCTCGGCTATCTGGGCATCCATCAATATGCCCTCAAAGGTGGCGGTGCGACGTCCCGACGTGCGAGACTTGATCTCCCTTGCCAGCCCTTTTCTGAACTTCCGGGCCCTGTCCCCCGGATCTCTAATTATCGACGGTGCGAAGCGGCTCAGGCGGCAAAACTCCGCGGCATACTCATCGACGGACGAGCTCCCCTGGACTAAGTCATGGAACTGACTTTCCAAGGCTCCCAGGGCAACGTCAGGAAAGAATTTCTCCTTGAAGAGCTCCCTGAAAGCCTCCCAAGTGAGTCCCCTGCGCAAGAGTCTCGGCTCCGTGCGAAACCACGTCAAGGCAATGTCGAACATCTGGCTGCCAGCGGCCTCGATCTGGAGCGCCTCTGGAAGCTGCGCCAAACGCAAGTTCCTCTCGATGTCCTCTAGCCAATCATCGGCGTAGAGTATCCCTTCTGTCCCCTTGAACTCCCGAGGCATCATCCTCTTGAAGTCCACAATGGTGCCCGGCCTCTGTTGTTGCTGACCAGGATGTTGCTGCTGCTGAGTGACCCTCTCCACAGCCTGGAGAGCCACTTGGTGAGCATTCTCCATGTTCACCCTCATCATCTCTGTCTGGGCCTGATGTGCCTCAGCCTGCACTCTCTGGGCCTCTGCCGACGTCCTCTGGGCGTCGACCATGCCCTGAATCAAAGCGAACATCTGTGCCCCATCGGCGGGCACACCTCCTGGATACTGAACTGGTGCTGGTGGTGGTGGTTCCGTCGTAGCTGCGGGGACCCTCTGAATAGGTGGTGGAGGACCCCTGAATGCTGCAGACACTCCCACATGTACTGGAGATGTAGGAGGTGCTGCTGATGTCTGTCCGGCAGCGCGAGAAGTGGCAGACCTCTCCGACTCTGCTGCTCCTAGTCTCTGGGACCTTCTCGGCGGCATCCTGAAGACAGATCGAAAGATTTAATTAAGGCAATAGATATGATATCATCAAAGAAGGACAGTAATTTCTAAAGGAAAAATCATTAAGAGTAGTATCATAAGAATCAGAATTTCCTAATTGTGATTGAGCATATCCTTGGCCTAATTCCTATTTCCTAAAACAGGTTCGTAGTAATACTCTAAGCGAGCACCACTACGATATCACTCTAATGTGAATCTAAGACTAGACCTGCATGGGCCACCACTAAAAACGTGTCACGACCCGCACCCGGAATTTGGGCATGAGTCGTGGGTACGTCCAGCCTACGCCGCAGCATCGGCGGTAGAACGCTGTCTAGGTCACAAACATAGTATATCCTGTCAATAGTTTCAACTCCATACGGAGGACAATGACAATAAACCACAGTTCTATAATATACTCAATCACAAGCTATAAGAATAATGGCACGATGAGAATTGAAAAGAGTTCTAAAAAAAAACCAACCACAAGTCCAACTCAAATCCTGGGTCTAAATGACCTCACAAAGTCACAAAATAATAAGTACAACTCAGTCTCAGTCTAAAACAATAAATGCAGAAAAAATAATCTAAGTACAGCCAGGTAGGATCTCCTCTAGGATAGGCACCTCCTCTGGGATTTCCGGAGTGAAATCTCCCTCTAATCCTGGGCCGTAATGAGTGGGGCAAAAGTCCTCCAGGTCCTCTGAAAATATTGTTATCCAGTCAGGATTGGAGCGAAGCACAAGCACTAACAGCAGTTTCATTAAATTGACAAAGTCTATAAACAGTGTAAGAGATACAAGATGGAAATAAATGCTGAAAATGAGAAATACAGGAGAAAATGAAATAGACAATAGAGCATCTAGCAATGAACAATAAACAGTGAATGCTAGAACAAGTAAATCTGAATAAAGATAAAATATCTAGCTAAGTGTTTGAAATATTAGTTTATTATGTGATCGGCTTGGGACTGGATCAGGCTGGTTATATATGATTAGCTATGATTCTTTTAGGTCAGGCTAACCGTATGGTTAGCTATGGTGCATATAGTGGTCAGGCTAATCATATATAACAGCTATGGAGCATATAAATGGTCAGGCTGCACCCGACGTGAGAAGTGGGGTGAGCTATGGTACATATAAATATTTGGATATGATCACATAATCTACTAATAGTTTCCCATCCCCCAGCCAGCACGATGGATTCCAATCACGACTCCTCATGATGGGGATCTAGGGTGCTAACCCGTGTATCTATAGTGTCGGAATCAAGTATGTAATGCACTACAATTTATAGAAGTAATCAACAATAAAAACTGTCAGAGAATGTACTCGCCTGTGGTCCTGAGCAAGGTGTGAGGATCGATGTCCAAAGTGGGATCACAATGACCTAATTATGGAAATTCAATGTTAATTAATGAATTAAAAGAATAACATGTTTAACAATTTAAATACGAGGTTTCTAGGTCATCCTAAAATCTACTGGTCAATACTAGTCCATTTGATACCATGCTAGCCCATACTTAGACCAACCTAACTAACTAGTCATTACTAGGCTGACTGGGTAGTTCCAGTAGCTAAGATATACTAACACCACACTAGAGTTATTTATATTTACCTAAAATATATAGGATTGTGTTTATATAGTAACTTAGCTTATACCTTATTCATATAATTAATACCCTCAACCCAAAACTAGCTACACACTTTGATACTCCCCTTGATATTTATATTCATAACCCACACTTATTTTTTGTACTGATATATCCCCCTTATCTAGCACTTGATGAAATTAGCCACTACACCCACACACATATATTTATTACCTACACTGCACATAATCCACCTTGCACTCAGACACACACTGAAACACAGGTTCTGAAATACACACACACACACAGTTAACCTTACTGATACACTGCTATACATCACATAGGGACCTCACTGCACTCACACACACACTGAACCTAACTAGTACACATACACAGTCACTGCACACTGCTCCCTCTCTAACTCTCTCTCAGAAATACACACAGGTAGTACTCCCCTCTAACTAATTTTTAGGTGCAGGGACTATACTTACATACTGCAGATCCTTATCTGCTTTGCATACTAACACCTATTAATACACAAGCATATGCACTCCCCTCATCCCACCTGGCACTAAGTATCAGCTAAAGTCTGATACTCACACTAAACCCTCACATACATCACTGCCTCACCCAAGTTACTGACACAGTTCACTAGCTGAACAAGGACACACACACACACAATAACATTTCACACAGTCTTTACAACACAGGTACACACTGGACCTGACACAACACTCTCACACAACTCAGTGCATCTCACATACTGCCTGGTGCACTGACTCTCAAATACCTACACACACATATAACCCAAAATACTGATACATACCCCCTGCTCTAATACCTCACATACACACTCACTGATACTTAATCACAGTATCAGTTAATGAGAACTGATACACACACAGACACACAAAACTAACAGTATATACACACAGGTAATCTAATACACAGTCCTAGGCTAAACTGATACCCATAGCACCCACACTCACACATGCTGCTACATACTGAAACACATAGATACACCCACTGACACATAATACACAGCTACACACAGACACACAGTAGTGAAACCCTTCCCCAAACTGATACACACGGGAATCAAAATCCGACTAAACAGTGGGATACCCTTTCCCCCAATCTGCTGCTGAACATGTTCAATTGGATACCCGACTGCACAGTACTCTTCCCTAACACAGTTTCTCACACTGTACAGTCAGCCCCAATCCACCCGACTGCACAATGAACCATTCACAGTTTATTCCCCTCTTCTAAACACCCACACACATCTACAAACATAGATATAGATAGAAACACACATCAAATCTATAAACATATGTATAATTATATATATATACATCATACATCATTCATCAAATTAGATTATATTAGAGTAGATTAGATAGGTGTTCATCCTTTCTTTGGCATTTCATCAAACACATGCAGTACAGAAAAACAATTATACATACAACCCATAAATCCTCAACCCAAAACCCTAAAAAATCGAGTTCAACCTACCCATATGAGATGAAATCAACCTACCTACGAATACCTAGGGTTAGGGTTTCTGATAATTGGAGAAAACAAATATTGGGGACACTTAAACCTAAACAAACCCTAAAATTCGAAACTACACAGCAAGGGTGGTTTCCTAATGGCATTAACATCTGAAAACAAAATAAAAAAGAATAAAAACAGGGTTTTTACCTGCAGGGATGGTTTCTTCAATGAGGTTCTTCTTCTCCAAGGCTTCCTGACCCACGTTCCTTGCTTTTCTTGCTTTGGAGGAGGAGAAAATGGAACCTAGGGCTAGATTTCGAAATTTTTGGGGTGGGGAGATGGTTTCTCTTGATGGAGGCTAGGGTTTCTCTTTTCTACATGAAGGATGGCTTTGTGAGAAGCTTCCTTTTTATATTAAACCTAGTTTTAGGGTTTCCATGCATAGTTTTTAGATTAAACCCCCTGGCCCTCTCATGTAGAACCTAATTAACTCAGGTTTAGGCCTTCTAGGGTTTGAGGTCCAAACCTAAAATTAGAATTCTAGGGTTTCACTAGAACTGGGTTTTTAAATTAGGGTCTGGTCATTAGGGTTTGTCCTAATGCGTTCTAGGGTTTGACCTAAAACCAAATATCACTTACAATATATAATTAGTTTATAAAACTCAGCAATTTAATTTAATACATAATTATTTAAAATGGTGAAATTACACAAATGCCCTTATTTGGAAATGTGGTAGTGACAGCATGCATTGATGGTTTTTTAAGGGGATGTTTACCTGTGATTAGTACTGATGCTACATTTCTTTCCTCTAAATTTCAAGGTATTTTATTTATTGCGTGTGCTCATGATCCTAACTATCAATTATATCCAATTGCTTATGCTGTTGCTGAGAGCAAAAATACGGATTCTTGGACTTGGTTTTTAAACGGTTTGAAAACATCTTTTGAAGGTAGTTTTAATACGTGGGATACAATTTCTTTTATATCAGATAAACAGAAAGGATTAATAAATGCCATGCGTGCTACTTTTCCGGAATCACCTCATTTTTATTGTATTCAACATTTTAAACAAAATTTAAAACTAGTATGTAGACTGCCTTATTTTCAACGTAAATTAGACTACCTCGCAAGATGTTATAATGAGACAGATGCGAATATTTGCTTTAAAACAATTAAGGCTGAAAATATCAATGTTTATAAATGGCTTGTTGGAGTAAATAATGAAACTCGTGTTTTATCACACTGGATAACAGCTTATTCTCCTTGTCCTAGATTAGATATTAACACGTCGAACCTTGCTGAATGCTTCAATAACTGGGTTAAAAACTTACGCGATAAACCAATAACAACACTACTTGATGGTATTCGAGCCAAAATCATAACACTTCAAGATAAAAATCGACGAAAAGCTGATAATCTTGCAACTGATTATTGTCCGAAGATGTTAAATACTATGGCTAGTATCACAAGAAAAAGACACCAGCTGCAAATATTGAGTATAGTTGGTTATTTGTTTGAAATACTAGATCGTGAAACAAACAGAACATATGTTGTGAACTTAGATGAAAAATATTGTACATGTTTTAAATGGTATCATACTTGTCTGCCATGTGTACATGTATGTTATGCTTGTAATTCTAAAAATATTAGCATCGAGAGTTTTTATCCAGGTATTTTTTCCAAAGAAGCATTAAGAAGCGTATATGAGCCGCACCTGGAGCCAATTCCAGTCCCTTACAACATTCAAAGTACATTAGTTATAGGTGACATTGGAGTACCAGATGTACGACGAAAAGCGAGAAGACCAAAGAAGAACCGCATCATGGCGAAGGATCAACCATCAAGAGATCTCCGATGTAGCAACTGTAATGGTTTAGGACACAATCGAAGAAGATGTACTAACCAACCAAGAGAATAAATACATTGGCATAGATTTTCTTAGAAAAGTTATGTTCATTGATGTAATTTAATTTCTAATACATAAATTTCTCATATAACCTAGCAGTACAAGAATTTTATTCTCTGCCTCTTGCCATCCTGTCATAATTCCTACGAGGCCTTGGCCTAAGACCGAGTCTATTTCTTCTTGCTACTGTATCCTCAAGTCTCTCCCCTGACAATGGTGCCCATGGGTCAAATTCATCAGCCTCTTGTGTCTGCACCGGCGCTGTTGGAGTCACAGATAACTGAGTAGCTGTATCAAACCAGGGTGCATCAAATATAGAATTGGACATCTGCATGTAATAATCCCAATAGTCAACACCAGGCTGTGAAGTCCCCTCGTCCGCCTCTCAGTCCATCTGTGGGGTACGTGCTTGTGACGTTCCCTCGCCCGCCCACTGATAAGTGCCTTGGCCCGCCCACTGAGAAGTGCCATGGCCAAACCACTGGGAAGTGCCCTGGTCAGCCTGTTGGGAAGTGCCCTGGTCAGCCTGTTGGAAAATGTCCTGCTCAGGGACCTCCTCATCTTGTTGAGGCGGGCTATCCATATGCCAAACATGAGGATAGTTTCTACGCGGACCTGGTTGCCGTCGGCTAACTAAGCCTTGAGGATAATCTGGTGGAATATTTAATGGAGGGTTGGGTGGAGTCGGAAATGCTTGCACATCATCCAAAAATGATCTTACTGCTGTGCTTAACGAGTCTCTCACTGGATGATTTTCACATGCTACAATCAAATTTGGAAGCTGAAATATTAAGTAGAATCCAATTAATTCATAATAAAAAACTATGGAAACAAAATTTTTTATTAATAAAATACGTACCTTCTCCATTGCATTTTGATACCATTCACGATAACTAGCATCATCAACGGCCCGATGTTGGAATCGCAACTCCTCATATTGGTAGGATCGGTTACTGATAAGAGGAGCTCCCCACCAAGATCTATAGGCTATATCACCTAATACTACACTATTTAAACAAATATGAGCGTTTAATTTCATATAATTTTAAAAAAATAATTTTGTTCAACTTTTTAAATAACTTACCCTCATCTATAGAGTCCATTAGTTGAGACATATGTACCACGGGCTGTGTCTCCAACCTAGAATTCCACTGTGGAATCATTTTGCTTGCCCTTTTAGTTGCACTCCCTTTACTACGATTTAAACATGGTGGCTCATCGGGAATCTTTTGTTTCACCCAGAATTGTCGCATAACGCGATCAGCTGGATGATACATGATTTTACCGTCGAATATCAGGAAACAACTATGGACACTAAGGTCATAGGCTGTTGTTTGAATTTCAGTAGGATTTTGCTCAAGCCAGTACGGACAGTATGTCACCTATTTTATGACAAAAAATTATAAGATAATGGTTATAATGACTTTATAAAATAATAATACAGATATTTTACCTCGTTATACTTCAGTGTGTCAAATTCGACCCGGTATAAAGAGATAGCCGCATGTTCACAGTGTACTGGATCTGCTGCATCCGTAGTCCACCGTAAAGCCGACGGAAAGACACCAACGTCCGTATTAATGCGGGGGACTGGCCTATCAATGTGAAAGTGGTCGTAGGACCAAACCTAGAAAATATTACCATATGATATAAGTGCATCTATTTTCAATGTAAATGAAATTAAGTAAAACTTTTCATATGATATAAGTGCACATATTTTCATACCTGTATTAATGTCGCACAACCACTTAGATTTACCTTCGTTGCATTCATGTCTTCAAACTGTACAAAATCTGTCATGGAACTATATAAATATGCCAACACTGACGCTCCCCAAGCGTGGCGCGTAGGTGCGGTCAGGTCTACCAAAAAAGGTAAAAAACGTAAATCAACTAAATTGGATGAGTCGGGAAACAACATTCCGCTTAATAAACCTAGCAAGTAGGCTCTGGTGTAAGCAGTGACCTGAACAAATGATAAAAACATTATATGCGTTAAATTCAATTAAAAATATACTACGTAAATAATAACATAAGTTGCAAAAAAAACTATACTTACCCGATCCTCATCAACTGAGATAACTTGATCACCAATACGATCTAGGTACAAAAAGTTATGACGGAGCCACGTAAACGTCACAAGATTTTTACCACGTTTATTATGCGGCACCTCCACACCTAGGTACTTTGTAATCATAGTGTTGGCGAAAATTGATTTATCAAATATTATAGGTTCACCCGTAATAGGTAAACCTAAAATATTTGCCACATCTGCTAGAATAATACTCATCTCTCCGAATGGTAGCTGAAAGGTATTTCGTCCGGGCCACCAACGCTCAACTAAACTGAATATTAAGTCTCTATCGTGTTGCATAAAATGTATCTTGTCAACATAATAAAAGCCAAATATTTTCAACAGTGCCACCTGGTGGTCGATCAACCTCCAATACCCAAGTCTGTTATCGTGACGCCACGAGGCATGCTCCCGGCACCGTTCATTATTAGTATAATCGTATTGCTATATATTAAAAACATAGACGATGTTATTAGTAGACATGTACAAAAGACATGTACAAAATATCATTCATATTTGTTTACACAATTATATTTTATTGTACCTTCCCATAAAATACCAAAGTAGATATATGTTTCGCACGTTGCTGGATTATTAAATCCGTAGTAGGGCCTCCAGGAATACGTCCGTCGTTTTGGCTGTCCATCTGTACAATTATGGTTGTCAAAAAATAAATTTTGGCTGTCCGTAATTTTGCACATTACATAACTTATATTTAAAAAATAAAAACTAACATCAAATATTGCATATACAAATAAAAGTATAAATGAAGAAGAATAGAATAAAGACCTTCAACAATAAGGATTGTTGTGCTCACAAAGACTGCTGTGTCCACTTACAAATGAGAGAAAATTAAGGCTGCTCAAATTGCTGCTACGTGCTCACAAGGAATGCTGTAAATGATCGTAGTGCACTCTCTTCTTCTTCCTCCTTGCATTCTGTTCTGCTTCCTCCTTCTCTTCTTATAGCTCCCACCTCGCACCAACTTCTTCTCTGTTGTACTCCTCTCTCTCCTCCCCCACGAGACATGTCCCTTCTTTCTTTCTTTTTTTTTCTCACGTCTCTTCTTCTTTTTTCCCACTCACGTCCCTTCTTCTTTTTCCCCACTCATGTCTCTTCTTCTTTTTTCCTCACGTCCCTTCTTCTTTTTTCTCACTCACGTCTCTTCTTCTTTTTCCCCACTCAAGTCTTTTCTTCTTCTTTTTCCTGTTAACTCTTGTCTCTCAGTAGTCATTATTGTCTCCTTGTTAAACCAAACCGAGATCCCCTTCCACGTGAACCAATTCCTGAACCAACATCAATCCATAAATAAAAAAACCAAAGCAAAACATAATTCAAAACAAAACTAAATAAATTAAAATCCAAAACAAAAGTAAATAAAAAAACTAAATAAAAAAATGTTGGCTGGTTGGCTAAAAAAACTAAATAAAAAAACTAAATAAAAAAACTAAACCAAATAATAAAACAAAACCAACTAAAAAAAACCAACTAAAACAATCCAAAACAAACCAACCCAAACCACCCCAAAAAAATCGTGGGCCCCACACCCAAAATCCGCCAACTATGTTGGCTGAATTTTGGTGTGGGGCCCACGGATTTTTTGGATGGTTTGGGTTGGTTTGTTTTGGTTGGTTTAGTTGGTTTGGTTTGATTATTTATTTTGTTTTATTAGTTTATTTTTCATAATAGACATAAAATAATTAATTTAAATGTTTCTAAAAAAATTTTGGAGATCGAAACATCATTTAAATCCGTGGGCCCCCCACATCCAATATAAATTTATTTCACTACAGTAAATTTTAAATATTCAAAAATAATATTACCGAAAGTCAAATTTGGAGGTCGAAACATCGTTTTTTGACGATTCTAAAAATTTTCGAAGTCCGTCAAACGGTGAAACAGTTTATCATATAGTACTTTTTCATACGATCATTTTGGCACAAACTGGGCCTTGTTTCGATCTCCCAGTCAAAAGTTATGATACTTTAAAGTTTTAAAATTTATATTTTTGCCTGTAACATATGCGTCTTGTTTCGGGTAAATTTTTTTTCTACATGATTTGTGTTACACTCGTCGAAAACATACAAATCGACTTATTATTTAACAAAAAAGATTTAAAAACAAGTAGTTATGGCCGTTCGAAGTCTGCTCGACGGCAGACGTAATAGTCTTACGGCAAATTTTTAATATTATTATTTTTTAACGTCTGTTAACGACGAAAAAATTTACGATAAAAATATAATATTTTTAAATATAAACGTCCTATTCATATTGATATTTTTTTCGTAATTTTTTAAACTTTTGTGCTTTAGATGAAATTTATACAAATTTTGATGCTTTGGAAACAAATTTCCAAAAATAATATTTCTTTCCAATTAATTTATTTTAATTTTATTTCGTTAAAATAAATTTACTTAACTCTAATTACAAAACTAAGCTAAACTAAATAAATAAAATAAAAATATAACTAATTACAATAAACCAACAAAAAAATCAAACCAAAGAAAGTAAAAAAACCAAACCAAACAAAACCAAAAAAAAAAAGTGGGCCCCACGGGCCAATTTTCGCCAACTAAGTTGGCTGAAATTAGTTGGCCGTGGGGCCCACGTTTTTTTTTTAAATTTTTTTTGCTGCTTACGTGTACAGCGGTTGTGTTTTCCGCCAACACTGTTGGCGGAGCCTGACTTTTTTTCTAAATTTTTTAAACTTGTTTCGTTTAGATAAATTTAATATAAATTTTCTGTAAAAGAAATTGGAGTCCACTGATTGATATACGAAACGAAAAATAATTCTCCTATAGTTTATTATAAGTCTTCTACTCTGCAATCTTGCATAACCTATTGTAAGTTTTTTCTTACTCCACCTACGGTACCTACCATAGGCGAAATCATGTAGGGGTTAGAATGGGCTAGCTACGGTCCACAAAACACAAAAAAAAAAAAAAAAAAAAAATTATATGATATTTTGTTTTTAATTTTTTTCATATCAGCCAGCTCACTCTAGACATTCCAGCCGACTTAGTTCGAATTTCTAATTCCACCCTTACCACCTAAATACTATGTATAAAATAAGGACGCTGCTAGATGAACCGCAAAACTGGTCCGCAGTTCTGATCCGTCTGCCAAGTATCAGTACTCCATTGACAGAAAACTCGGTGGTTGATCCAAACGAATAGGAGAGCGACTAATGAGATACTGACATTTGACAGCGGACCAGAACCGTGTGAACCAGATCTGCGGTTCATATATCATTTCCTTTACGCCCAGTCATTCCGAAGAACACTTGTCCCCCCCCCCCGTCTTACAGATCGTGGGGGGAAAGGAGGATCACTCAGTTTCCGCTCGACTAACAGTTGTTGGAAAATCTCGTCATAGATAGACAAACGGAACTCTCATCTGACCAAGGAGTATCACGTTGGCTTTGAAGCAGCTGCATGGTACTGACATTAGTAAAAAATATGTAGTCTTCTATATATAAAATAAAATAAGTACTTGAGCATAATAACGCCAATCTATCACAATTTTATGTTGGACAGAATAAACATCATTTTCATGCTTCATAGGTCACTTAATTATCCATTGGACACAACCACCTTAACCCTTAATTTTCTTCTTATGGATCATAATAATGGTTAAACTATTTGGTAATTAGATATAACGCTAGTGGATATACCAATTTCAATTTCTTTTTCTTTTTCTTTTTCTTTTTCTTTCAGACGAGGAGTCCTTTTATTCCAACTCTTAACATTTTATATTATATTTCATACACTTGTCAATGGAATAATTTTTTGTTTAACCATTATTACGATCCATATTGCTATTAATCTCTTATTTGGCAGACACAATAATCGTTAATGTATGCTATTAAAATTAAAATTAATATCTAAATGATATTAGTGTTTATGTGATAGCTGAACTGAGGGTTGATTGATGTGGAGGGCGACAATGGTACAAATTGATAAAATTAATGAAGTTAAGTACAATTTGATAAAGAAATACAAAACAAAATTCCGAATGATAGTAAGTATTCCACAGCACAGGTCCTGAATTAATTGACAAATTGATTAATCAGTAGTAATTAATCTGGATCTATTTGGTGGATCTTGAAGCTCTCCTCGTGAGCACGAGCAAGTAGAGCAGCCGGTAGAAAACAAAGAAGCCTAGCAGCAGCTGGAAGCCGGACCACCTCTGGTTCTCCCTCAGCCCCTTCCTGTCCAGCACGTCCTTCCCCCTCGTGGCGCACTCCTCCTCGGCGGAGGGGGCGAAACACCGCCAATACTCGCAAGCGTACTCGTTGGCGAGCAGCGCGTCGAGGCCGTGCTTGTAGGGCGAGAGGTAGTGCATGAAGAGCCAGCAGGCCGGCATGCTCTCCTTGGACAAGAAATAGCCCGAGAAGAGGAAGAAGGCCGCGAGCGAGACGGTCAGCAGCGACGTCCCCGAGATGTAGTTGGGAGCCAAGGAGCTGAGGAACAGCACGAACGAGTTCGCCGTGAGGATCACCGCCCAGACGACGAGCACGAAGTTGGCGAAGGCGAGCCAGGAGGCGCAGAGGCCGACGAGGAAGTAGGCGGAGGCGGAGTAGAGGAGCGCGATGGCGAAGAGGTAGGGGAGGAAGACGAGGGTGTTGGCGGCGAGGTGGGAGGAGAGGCGGTAGACCCCCGAGGAGGCCTCGCGGAGGAGGATCGGCCTCTCGCCGACGAAGATGGGGAGGGTCTCGGTGGTGGAGGAGAGGAGGAAGCTCAGGGTGAAGGCGAAGAAGCCCAGCCTCTTCTCCATCCCTTGCTTGCTGTACCCCACGTCCACGTAGATGGTCCCGAGGAGGAACCCGACGATCAGCGCCTCGAGGGCGTTGGTCAGGAGGAGCTGCTTCGAGCGGATGATGATCTTCCAGAAGCGCTTGTAGAGAGTGACGATCTCGTGGACTCTTGAGCTGGTGTACCTGACCGCCTCCTCTATTATAGCTGCACTACTCTCGCCCTCGCCTTCGCCTTCGCCTTGATGCTTCCTTTTTGAACTCTTATTAGGGGGGTTTGTGTGGGGGAGCTGGGGAAGGATTTCCATGGCGTACTCGAGCGGGTTGAGTTGCGATGGCACGGTGAAGCCGGCGGAGAGGAGGAAGGTCTCGAGGGAGGGGAGGCTGCCGTGGTGGACGACGGAGCCTTTCGACAGGAGGAGGATGGAGTCGATGCTGGAGAGGAGTTTGAAGCTGGGCTGGTGGATGGAGAGGACGATGGTGCTCTGCCGGGACGACGCGATCGACTTGAGTAATTGTACTATGTTGAACGCGGAGGAGCTGTCCAGGCCGGAGGTGGGCTCGTCGAGGAAGAGGACGGAGGGGTCGTGGAGGAGGCTGAGGCCGATGGAGACGCGGCGGCGTTCGCCTCCGGAGAGTCCGTGGGAGAGCCGGGTGTGGGCAATGTGGGAGAGCCGGAGGTCGGAGAGGAGGGAGGAGACGGCGGAGGGGACGAGGGAGGGGGAGGGGAGGAGGAGGGAGGCGGCGAAGGTGAAGCTCTCGGCGACGGTGAGGAGGGGGAGGGAGGCGTCGTGCTGGGGGACATGGGCGGAGAGGCGGCGGAAGGTGGAGGGCCGGACGGGGGCGGAGTTGAGGAGGAGGAGGCCGGAGGTGGGGGAGGTGCGGGCGGCGAGGATGTCGAGGAGGGTGGACTTGCCCGCGCCGCTCGGGCCCACGATGGCGAGGAGCTCCCCCGCCCGGGCGGTGAGGGAGACGTCGCGGAGGATGTAGGAGGGGGTGGTCATAGGTGAGGAGGAGAGGGAGCTGGATAGTTTCTTGAACATGGAGGTGGGCTTGGAGTAGGAGATGGAACATGCACTTAGCTCATAACTAGCAGCAATATTACTAGCCTTTGGCTGCGCCGGCGCCGAGGAATGACTTGCCATCACCAACAACGGTGGGGAAATGGAAAGGAAGAGAGAGTACGTTAGGGGGAGTGAGCAAGAGGAGAATTGAATTGATAGGCCAGAGGTTAACAAGGAGGATGGATGCATGCATGCATGTGGTGGACTATTAGATTAAGGTGGCTGGCTAGCTGATAATTAGGATTTAGGGGTGTCTTTTAGCTAACTTAATGACTGGTACGTGGTTTACAAATTAGGGCATAGGTCCTTAATTTAGGATCATGTGACCCTTAATTTGTTTTGTGTACGTGGTTGCGAATTTATAAATAGAGGAAATTAGTGAATTTTATTTCATGTTTATTTTCGACAATATGCATGTAGATTTTTTTTCAAATAATTTAAATACTTTTTTTTTACATGTATTGTTCTCGTTCATTGTATTCTCTAGAGTCCTCATCTTGTTCACCATGATTAATCTTTAGAACATGTGTATTACACTAGGTTGATCATGATCAAATTTTAGCTGTTGGGAACGAAAGTGCGAAAATCGTTCTCCAAAGCAGAGAGTGCTTGCGAGAGAACCGAGTAAAACGCACAAACCAAAAATGCCAAACACAAATCGCAGACACAGAGATTTTTGACGTGAAAAATCCTTACGGAAAAAATCACGGAACGATCGGAGTCCAACCCTGAAAAGCCTCCACTAATGGAATAAGAAATACACCGACTCCTTAATTACAAACTTCTCACCGATCCAAAGGGACACTACAACTCTTTTGGAACATAAAATAGATTATAACCACGAAGAAGAAACACAACGAGAAATACCCGAAACTGATCTCCTTCTTTGAAACGGCCTTCAATCCTTCTTTCTCCTCTCCAATATTGTAATGGCACTCTTGCCTCATTTTCTTTCCTTGTTGCTATATTTTTTTAGAGAGATATATTTTAGGGCCAGAATACACATATATATAGCCTCAAACCCACAACTATCATTTCTATTATAGATAGGAATATTCAATCCAAATCCAAATCCAAATCCAAATCCATTGACATATTCCTATTATATGTAGGAATATTCAATCCAAATCCATTGAGATATTTCTATTATATTTAGAATATCCAATCCAAATAAATTTAGGTATTCCTATTATATGTAGAAATACTCAATCCTACTCCGGAATATTTTTCACATAGGTTGGGAACTCCACCCACTCCAACAAATCTCTCCCTTCACAACTATGTGGAGGGGGTCGTCATCCCGACGATCCGCCTACAGTACTCAAACTTTTTCCTTGGTAGAACATTTGTAAACATATATGCTCCGTTGTCATCTGTATGAACCTTCTCAAGCGTCGCTTCCTTCTTGTCAACCATATCCCGTATCCAATGATACCTGGTATTAATGTGCTTGGACCGGCTATGAAATGTCTGGTTCTTCATAAGTTGAATAACACTCTGACTATCGCAAAGCAAAGGATATTGCTCCTACTTTAGTCCAATTTTCTGCAGCAGCTTCTTTATCCACAACAACTCCTTGCTAGCCTCCATCGCCGCAATGTATTCTGCCTCTGTCATCGACAAGGCAACACACTTCTGTAAACGCGACTGCCACGATACTGCTCCACCAGCAAACATCATCACATAGCCCGAAGTCGGTCACCTCGTCTCTACATCTCTAGCCAAATCAGCGTCGGTATATCCAACCAGCTTCGGCTCGTCACCACCAAATGAAAGTCTCCAATCGGCAGTACCCTGAAGATATCGTAGAATCCACTTGACCCCACTCCAGTGTACCCTTCCAGGATTGAAAGTGTACCTGCTAACTGTGCCGACTGTGTGAGCAATGTCTGGCCTCGTACATACCATAGCATGAATAAGACTCCCACAGCTGAGGCATATGGAACTCGCTTCATATCTTCCTTCTCGTCCTCGGTAGATGGACACTGCTCTTTAGTGAACTTAAAGTGAGTCACAAGGGGGTTACTCACTTTCTTCGATCCGTCCATCCTGAAACGTTGAAGTACCCGGTGAATATACTTCTTTTGGGACAAGTGTAGCAGCTTGTACTCTCTCTCTCTCTCTCTCTCTCTCAGATGATCTCCATTCCAAGAATAGTCTTCGCTGCGTCCAAATCCTTCATAGAGAAGGCCACACCCAGTTGGCGCTTAAACTCTGCTATCCTGGTGGCATTTCGACCCACCAAAAGTATGTCATCAACATAAAGCAACAAAATGATAAAACCATCCTCGGCGAAGTACCTCACAAAATACAATGATCCGACGTCGTCCGTGCATAGCCATGCCCCCCCCATAAATGACTCAAACTTCTTGTACCACTGCCTCGAAACCTGTTTTAGACCATACAAGCTCTTCCTCAACCGGCAAACCAAATGTGACTTGCCTTTCTCATAGAATCCCTCTGGCTGCTCCAAGTACAACTCCTCCTCGAGATCACCGTGGAGGAATGTCATCTTCACGTCCATTTGCTCGACCTCTAAGTCGAAACTGGCTGCCAATGCTAGCGTCACCTGTATAGACGACTGCTTGACGACTGGCGAAAAGATCCCATCATAATATACTCCTTTTCGCTGACCGTAGCCTTTAACTACCAGCCTCGCTTTGTATCGAGGGCGAGTAGCACCATCTGTCTGCTTCACTCTGAACACCCATCGATTCTTCAAAGCCTTCTTGTCCTTTGGCAACCGTACCAGATCATAAGTAGAGTTGGCATCCAAGGAACTCATTTTCTCCTGCATGGCCTCCATCCACTCCTGCCTGTGTTCGTCTTCCATAGCCTCTGCGAAACTTTCGGGTTCTTCCCCGTCAGTTAGTAGCACATACTCACCCGATGAGTATCTCGTAGATGGTCGATGCTCTCTATCGATCCTCCTCAACGGAACCACTGGTGATGGCTGTATATCTACAGCCTTATCCCCTCCAGGAACTGCCTCCTCGGCATGCTCATCCTCCTGAAGGTCACCCTGACCACCATCAGCAGGCTGATGATCAAGGTTGGGAGCAACTCCATGTACTAGCTCCCCCATAACTGGATCCTCTGTGATGTGCTCTGGAAACTGCTCGAAGAGAAATGACTCTAACTCAGGCAATTCTTCAGCCTCAGAAGGCATCTCAGAATTCTGAGTTTTGGTCATGGTCTGATCCTCGACGAATACCACGTCCCTGCTTCTATAGAGCTTTCTTCCCACTATATCGTAGAGTCTATAGCCAAACTCATCCCGACCATAGCCAACAAAGACGTACCGTCTCGTCTTTGGCTCAAGTTTGGATCTCTCATCCTTCGGTACATGCACGAAGGCCTTACAACCAAACACTCGCATGTGATTTTATGATGGCTCTTTGTCGTTCCATACTTTGTCAGGCACATCACCCTGCAAAGAAGTACTAGGAAATAAATTAATAACATAAGCAGCTGTATAAAGTGCCTCACACCAATAGCAGCCTGGCAAGTTTGCTTCAGACAACAAATACCGCACCCTCTCCATTAACGTCATGTTCATCCGCTCCGCTACACCATTGGTGTCTTTGGTGGAGTCTTCTGGTGTCGTATCCCTTGCTCTCTGCAATAAGCATCAAAGGGACCGATATACTCACCGCCATTGTCTGACCGAACATAAAATAGCTTCTTGCCCGTCTCCCTTTCAACAGAGGCCTGAAACGCCTTAAAAATGGGCAGCACCTGATCCTTGGTTTTTAAGGTATAGATCCAAACCTTTCTGGAACAGTCATCAATAAATATTATAAAATAAAAAGCAGCACCAATAGATTTTACCTTCATAGGATCGCAGACATCTGAGTGAATCAACTCGAGCAACGCCGACTTCCTTGCACTTGGGTGACTTTGGAAAGACACCATATTATGCTTTTCCGCCAAACAGTGTGTGCACTTCTCCAACTTTGTAGACTTTAGACCTGGAAACACCTTTATGTTCACCAAGTAGCTCATCTCCTTCTCGCTGATATGGCTGAGCCGCCTGTGCCATAACTCAGTAGACGCATCAGTAGTTGTGTTAACCTCCTATGCCCCATGTGTGCTTCCTTCCATATAGTAGAGTCCGTACCTTTTGCTTCCCCTGGCAATCACCATCGAACCTCTGAAAAGCTTCTACTGATTGTTCCCGAAGAGACTTAAGAAACCCTCGTCATCCAACCTTCCAACTGACACCAGGTTAAAACGGATATCAGGGACATGACGAACATCTTTGAGAACAAGAACTGCACCTGTCTTTGTCCTCAAATGCACATTTCCATTGGCAACCGCCTTCGACACATCTCAATTGCCCATCTTCAATACTCTACAGTCGCCTATTATGTATGTAGCAAATAGTGTCATGTTGTGAGATACGTGCGCTGAAGCACCTGAGTCCACCAGCCAAGAGTTGTCATTACATGCGAGGTTCATAACTATCTCATCACCTAAAATGATCACGTTGCCTCCATGTGTCGAGGCCGCTGATGTAGTATTCTCACTTTGCTTCCCCTTGTCGCCCTTCTTCTCTCTCTTCCAAGCGAAACAGTTCCGCTTTATGTGGCACTTCTTGCCACAATGGTAATACTCCGAGTCCTCGTACCAACCCTTGGACCTTTCCCTGATTTTGTCTCTGCCACCGCCTGGACCCTGCTTTTACCCCTTCCCCTGCGAACGTCTCCGCATCTCTTCATTCAGTACCCCGCTCTTGGCAAACTCCAGACTGACCACGCCTTCCGGAGCAGAAACGATCATAGACACTCGTACGGTTTCCCATGAGTCTGGCAATGTACACAGCAGCCATTGTCATGCCCCGATCCCGAAGGTCCCTACAACGCCCCCGCCGGGCGCGAAACACCGCACCTCGGTGCTCCCGCGGGACGTGTATTGTTGTTTGTCATCGGGACGTGATACCGTACGAGCCTGGGGTTGCACCCACATAAGGCAATATCGTTAAAGTTTGGCTATCATCGAATCGAGTAAGCAGCGGAGGGACAGTGTTGCAAGCATTTATCCATCTGAGTATATGGGGCAAATCGAGGCACATGGTTCTCTGAATACAATGGCATCGTTCCATACATTATGCCCCTTTATACGAAAGCAGCTTAAAGCAATCGATACGGCTCAAGGCATCGAAACCAGATTTCCGGGTCTTGGGGATGAGGCACGCCTATCGCTTCCTCGGACGATCCAGCACCTGCGAACAAGTAAACTATTGGTGGGTCAGCACTTTGGAGAAAGTACTGGTGAGTCTAAAATTAATTGAACAAAAGCAACATTCACTAAAACCAACACTAAGTAATCATGTGATAAAATATTATATTACTAGTGATCTTTCTAGTTTTTACCTATGTTCGTTACATGTAGTACATGAACAGAGTCATATTACTTCTTTTGGAAATATCTTTAAAAACAGAGTTCATGTTTGATTCATTCAAGCACACAAGGCAAGCTAATTGTTCTACTATCAGGGTGTGCGCAGCGTGTCTCATGAGCTATACCCAAAGACTCTAGGGACAATGCACCTTCTAGGAACTATTCTCTATCAAGCCAACACGAGGAACTATCTATATGCTTTTCGGTCCCTGAGAAACTCAGGATCGGTAGCGGTAATCTAGCTGATCAATGACTCATTTATCTGATGTTATTAGCAGATGTGGCTTATGTGTAAACTCCCTCACCCAAAATAGGTATTTTGTGTATATTTTATATTATTATATTTATTATAGATGTTGAATTTATTTAGAGTATTCTCTTAGTTAATTAGAAAATAATTTTTTAGTATATTTACTTATATAAATATTTATTTAGAATTATTTTTAGGCTATTTTAGATTATTGGAATTTTTTTCATAATTTTTAGTTAATTAAAAACTAGTAACACTAATTTTCTAGGATTTTGAAGAATTTATTTATGTTCAAACTTAATTAAAAATATCTCAAAATTTTATTTTAGGTTCTAAATAGTCAAATATATTTTCTAGAATTTTTGGGAATTTTTTGAATATTTTTAGTATTTATTGAGAGTTATTTAGACTAATAACTAATTTTTAGGACTTCTAGAATTTATTGTGCAAGCCCAGGTATATAGAATGGACCCACATAAATTTTTAGTGTTTATAATATTATTATATATTTTCTGGAATTATTTCAGAATTTTTGGAATATATTTAATATTTAATTTTATTTAAATATTTAAAACTAATTTTTTGGAGCTTCTCCTAATTATAGTAGGAAATCTATGAATATAAAATTATCCCAAATATTTTTATAGGGTTTTTTGATTCAAAATATATTTTCTGTATTTTTTTCAGATTTTTATGATTATTTTTAATGTTTATTTTGAGTTATTTAGATTTAAAATGACTTAAATAATATTTTGATAAAGACAAATCAAAAATAAATAATATAAATAAAACCATCCAATCAGATTCTGACACATGTCATCCTATAGATATCCATTCAGCCGCAGGTACATATATATATATATATAATATAATAACCCTAATTATCTCATTATTTTAGAGAGAGAGAGAGATTTGGGAGAATTATCATCTAGGATTTTTTCATCTTCCAGAAGCCATTGCACATAGCTCAGGACTCCAAATGAGACCTAATTTCTTGCATTAGAAAGATATTGAGGTTAGATTTCTGATTATATAAATTTTTTTTCTAAATTATTAGTATTAAATTCTGAAAAATTCGTAGAGCACAGCATGTCCAAAAATAGACGTGTTTTGATATTTTCACAATTCCGGGAGAACCCGGAATCAGAATCATGAACCGTTTAAAGTTTCGGAAAGCTAATGTCGAGGTCATCGACATATATTTTTCTCAGAATTTAATTCAAACTATTTATATACTGTTAATTCTTTAGAACTTCTAGGTTAGAATTTAACCATCGGTGCACAATACAAAATTTGTATGTGCCATAATTCCCAAACGAATTTGAATTCGGACGAGCCGTAAATTCCAGTATGTTTTTGATACTGAAATCTATAGAAAATCATGCATGAAAGTTGAGTTTGTGTCGGTTGACTTTTTGGTCAACAGTTCGTATCGATTTGCGTGCCATGAGTCTCGAGTTGATAAAATTTAGTTTCTTTGGACAAAATTTAGGAATTAACATAAAAATCAGAATAATAAGATTAAAATAGGTTTTTAGAGTAATTATTCTAGAATTAAATAAATTAAAATAAATTATCTTTTGACGTGATAAATTTGTAATACATAGGCTATTGGGACTGTGACTTGGACTCTGATTCATACCAGCAACAAGACCCCAGGCAAGTGTACCTTACCAAACTTTACAGTCTTGTTACATATTTTTCTTGATTCTTTTACATTGTTGTGCATGCTTAACCTAGGACCGTGTGACTTACTTAGCGTCCGATTATAGTCGGGTGCCAATACCGTACGCGGTGTTGTGTATTGTCATCTAGAGATGGAAATTCGTGACCCTTTACACCCTCGTACTTGTCTTACCAAGTACAGTATACCCAGGATACTTGACACTATTCATGAGACAGAATCTTCCTGAGATATTCATGGTGATTCTGTATAGGATACTGGTTTATGACATACACAGTTTACATGCTTAGATTATATCCTGACTTGTTGCATTAGTTTTGATCATGCGTGTCATGGACATGAGACGTGAGATTTCATTGGGTGGGGAGAGTATTACCATATCAAAGGCTGATTATATTATATATATTGACATCTGGATGTGTCTTAGTCTCTGACACAGAGCTATGGCACCAGTTCTGGCCCTTCGAGAAAATACTGCTATGGGTTTCTCCGACACTGATCCTGTAGTAGTCTCAGCCCGAGTATGACTAACACTCTCAACTTGCATATCACTTAGCTGGTTATATACTTACCCTATTGTTTATTCATTGCTGCACTGCATTTATTTTGGCTTGTATTTTTTGTACCTTGTTATGTCCCCTGAGGACCTGGAATGGACATGTCCCCAGGATTAGCTGACGAGATCTATCCCGAGGTATACGGGACCGGAGCATTAGCATTAGCAGAAGCAGGTGCATACATTGGAGCAGAACCAGGATCTGAGGACGAGATTGTACCAGAGGACTTCTCCTGAGTATTGGCTTGAGATACTCCTTTATTTCTGATTTTAGTTACTTTATTTCTAGTCTATTACATTAATGTACCAGACTTGTACTCGGATTGTTCTTCGAGATACTTTTATTGAGACTTGTTAGTTTATATTTATTTGCATTATTCTGGCATTTGATCTGTGATTATCTGTTGTGGATGAGATTAGTATAGACTGTGACCTATATCATTGGACCTTATATTACAGCTTAAGTATGCCCCGATGGATCCATTAAATTGGGTTTGTCCATCCGTGTGTGCTACTGGCCATTGCCACGTGTCTAGTCCCTCGGTATTTTGGGACTGGGGCGTGACATTATGGTTGCTCTTCACTATCATGGTAGTAGCCGTGACCAAGGTTGAACTCTTCACCAATAGCCATTGTCCGACCGATGCGAATGCATGAAACACTATCAGATAAACTCTAGGATGCAGATGAGATGAACCAACAAACCTTTTATCTCTTCTCTGTGCGGACTGGCCGCCCTCTCTGAACAAGTTCAAGCACGATGTGGTTCTCTCAAAACATAAGCGATAGTGAAATATGTTCAAGCAATCTCTTACTCTTCTTTAGACAAGCATTTCAGGTTCTCTAGTTAAGCAGGCAAGTTCATTTCAATGACAAGCTATGTGAGTTCTCTTATTAAGCATGCAAAGACAGGTTTTATCATTCTTCTTATGAAACTATATTCTTAAGCAAACAAGCATTCAAAAACTCAGCTTCGTTATTAAGGCGTGCAAGAATCAGAGAACGAAGTTCTGCCACTCAGCTTGATCAGTCATCTCCTGCTTCAACAAGGAGCTCTTAAGGAAGATATCATTTTTGAGTCAGCAAATCGATATCTCTTGTACATAGTGCCAACGCAGAGTGGGACACTACATACTTATCCACCAACAAAAAGTTTTATCCTCGAAACTTCAAGGAGAAACTTTTCGATATCCCGAGCAGCGATAGTCCTCATCCCTCACCATCCTCAATCGAAAACTCTAGCAAAACACAAGCACGAAAGCACAACTCTCAAGCAACAAATCAAATCCAGAAAACTTTTGCACAACTTTGAAAATATCTATGGACTTATTGTATGGAACGCTCTATTGCAATACAATATCGAGCACATCTCAGAGTCGTAGCAACAGAATAGGCAAAGAATTGAGTCACTCTGATACCATTATGTCACGCCCCGATCTCGAAGGTCCCGACAAAGCCCCCGTCGGGCGCGAATCACCATGCCTCAACGCTCCTGCGGGGCGTGTATTATCGTTTGCCATCGGGACGTGATGCCGTACGAGCCTGGGGTTGCGTCCGCACAAGGCAACATCGTTAAAGTTTGGCTATCATCGAATCGAGTAAGCAGCGGAGGGACAGTGTTGCAAGCATTTATCCATCTGAGTATACGGGGCAAATCGAGGCACAGGGTTCTCTGAATACAATGGCATCGTTCCATACATTATGCCCCTTTATACGAAAGCAGCTCAAAGCAATCGATACGACTTAAGGCATCGAAACCAGATTTCCGGGTCTAGGGGATGAGGCATGCCTATCGCTTTCTCGGACGATCCAGCACCTGCGAACAAGTATACTGTTGGTGGGTCAGCACTTTGGAAAAAGTACTGGTGAGTCTAAAATCAACTGAACAGAAGCAACATTCACTAAAACCAACACTAAGTAATCATGTGATAAAATATTATATTACTAGTGATATTTCTAGTTTTTACCTATGTTCATTACATATAGTACAGGAACGGAGTCATATTACTTTTTTTGGAAACATCTTTAAAAACAGAGTTCATGTTTGATTTATTCAAGCACATAAGGCAAGCCGATTGTTCTACTATCAAGGTGTGCGCAACGTGTCTCATGAGCTATGCCCAAAGACTCTAGGGACAATGCACCTTCTAGGAACTATCCTCTATCAAGCCAACACGAGGAACTATCTATATGCTTTTCGGTCCCTGAGAAACTCAGGATCGGTGGCGGTAATCCAGCTGACCAATGACTCATTTATCTGATGTTATTTGCAGTTGTGACTCATGGTTGCTCTTCACTATCATGGTAGCAGCCATGACCAAGGTTCAGCTCTTCACCAATAACCATTATCCGACCGATGCGAATGCATGAAACACTATCAGATAAAATCTAGGATGCAGACAAGATGAACCAGCAAACCATCTATCTCTTCTCTGTGCGGACTGGCCGCCCTCTCTGAACAATTTCAAGAATGATGTGGTTCTCTCAAAACACAAGCGATAGTGAAACATGTTCAAGCAATCTCTTACTCTTCTTTAGACAAGCATTTTAGGTTCTCTAGTTAAGCAGGCAAGTTCGTTTCAATGACAAGCTATGTGAGTTCTCTTATTAAGCATGCAAATGCAGGTTCTATCATTCTTCTTATGAAACTATATTCTTAAGCAAACAAGCATTCAAAAACTCAGATTCATTATTAACGCGTGCAAGAATCAGAGAACGAAGTTCTGTCCACTTACCTTGATCAGTCATCTCCTGCTTCAACAAGGAGCTCTTAAGGAAGATATCCTTTTTGAGTCAGCAAATCAATATCTCTTATACATAGTGCCGACGCGGAGTGGGGCATTTCAACCATAGTCCATGAACCTCGTCGTCGAACTTGACTCCCATCGAGGATAGCTGGTCAACCACGCCCTGGAAACTCACTCAAGTGATCCGTAATAGATGCCCCATCTTTGTACCGCAGACCCATCATCATCCGGATCAAGAACAATTTATTTACTCCGGTCTTTTTCGCATACAAAGATTTCATCTTATCCCACAGTGTCCTCGCGTGCTCAATACTGGCAACGTCGTTGTACACGTTCTCGTCAACGAACTACCTGATGTACCAACACACCTGTATATGCTCAAAATTTTAGTCCTCTTCAGATTTGTCACTGGGTCTCTCAGAAGCAAATACCGGCAGATGCAGCTTCTTGACAAATAACAAATCATTCATCTTGCTCCTCTTGTAATAATAGTTGGTACCGCTCAGGTTTACCATGCGCACCGGCTTCACGTCCATCTCTCCTCCCTGGTTTGCCTGTCAACTCCCGACACCCTTCTGAAATTTCAGAACCTGGCTCTGATACCACTTTGTTGGGAACGAAAGTACGAAAATCGTTCCCAAACTAGAGAGTACCTGCGAGAGAACCGAGCAATACGCACAAACCAAAAACGACAAACACAAATCGCAGACACAGAGATTTTTGACGTGGAAAACCCTTGCGAGAAAAACCACGGGACGATCGGAGTCCAACCCTGAAAAGCCTCTACTAATGGAATAAGAAATACACCGACTTCTTATAAACTTCTCCCCGATCCAAACGGGTCACCACAACCCTTTTGGAACAGAAAATAGATTATAACCACGAAGAAGAAAGACAACGAGAAATATTCGAAACTGATCTTCTTCTTCGAAACGGCCTCCAATTCTTCTGTCTCCTCTCTAATGTTGCAATGACACTCTTGCCTCATTTTTTTCTCCTTGTTGGTATTTTTTTTGTAGAGAGAGTGATATTTTAGGGCCAGAAAACACTTATATATAGCATCAAACCCACAACTAGCATTCCTATTATAGATAGGAATATCCAAATCCAAATCCAAATCCAAATCCATTGACATATTCCTATTATATGTAGGAATGTTCAATCCAAATCTATTGAGATATTCTTATTATATTAAGAAATATCCAATCCAAATAAATTGAGGTATTTCTATTATATGTAGAAATACTCAATCATACTCCGGGATATTTTTCACATAGGTTGGGAACCTCATCCACTCCAACATGGAGAAGAGTCGAGTGTATTGCGTCCGGTCCATACAATAATTTTTCGATATGTGTGGACACATGGATAAAAAAAAGGATAAGATGAAGACTTAAAAAAAGAAAAAAGAAAAAAAGAAAAAGAAAGAAGGAATGAGACGAAGGTGGAGTTGGACTGGAGATAGTGAGGGAAGATGGAGAGGAATTAAGATAATTATAAAGATAAGGCACGATACATTTTTTCTAAGAAAATGTTTTTCTAATATTTCAACTAAATTATAAACTTCTTTTTTAAAAGAACAAAACGACCTAGCTTTTCCTGGAGATGGACAAAATAATAGGGAGGCCCGTGACTCCAGTTGTGTTGTGATGCTAGTTTGTTCGTAGGGTTGCCCGTGAATCTTTATCCATATAATAGTCACAGGTGCCCCAAAATAGTTCTTATAAGTATATATATATACATAAACATACAAAAACAGCTACAAACTTTAATTAGCGGGCCAGTATTTCAACATGACTACATTCACCACATACTCGTACAAAACTCAAGAGGAAGCATCATACTACTTGAATATTGAGAGGCTCTGTATGATTGAATAACGAGCGCTATATGGCAGTCACCACTGGCCCTTGGGGCCTTGGAGCTTTAGCAAACCTCCAAGATCGAATTTAGAAAGTGATGAGAGAGAGAGAGAGAGAGAGAGAGAGAGAGAAGAGTAGAGTGAAGCTTTGCATCCCTTTAGGTCAGAATATTTTGTACGACCTTAGGGGTAAAGTAAAAAAAAGTATATACATGCAAAATGGGGAAGTGTTTTGTAACGTGAATTCGATTTTTATGTATGTTCCTGTCTAAAAATTCGATGTTCGACGTTCCATAGATGATATTGTGCATGGTAAAGTAAAGGAGCGTATCGGGTCAGGTTCAGTGTTTATCGATTTTGATCGAATTTGGATCGGATCGAACTTGGACCCGAGTGAAGACGGTTCAGACGACTTCCGGAGAGATGAACTCAGTCCGAACCCGAACTCAATTGGTAGTTGGCCGGACCGAACCGGGTAGGATCTGAACCGATTTAGGCCGGTTCAGAGTAAACTGGTTTAAGTAAAATAAAAAAAAACAAAGCCAAAAGACAAAACCACCCTTGTCATAACTCATCGTCCTTACTCTGTGAGGAAAGAAAATAGATAAATTTTATTAATGTGATTAAAATTAGTGATATATAAGACAATCATAAATAAGATAAATATTTTTAATAAATATTATTTTTATATATAAGTCATACAACTTATATTTGTGTTTTAACTTTTCAATCTCTTTTCAATTTTTTTTATAATACTGCAAATAAATTTTGTAGAGAGATTGAAAACTAAAACCCAAACATAAATCGCAATTAGGTTTAAATATATCTATAACCTATCTAACAATAATAAAAATATTAAAAATGATACATTTTTTGAAGAGAATAAAAAAGTTACTAGATATTCATACACTTTTTATTTCAGATGTCTACGTAGAATTCTTATGCCACAGTTAGGTTTCTATTGGGATCATTTTCTACAATGCAAGCATTCAACAACAACTCCATGCAAAGAATCTTCTTTCCGTATCACGCTCATTGTAAACTCCGCTAAAATGATGCCAATTTTTTTTTATATCTTCTTTCGTATTGTGGCTCTTGTTATGGTGCGGGTTGAGGTTTATGATCTTACGGTTGTTGTGGCAGTTGGTTATTTTTTATGACAGTAAGCATGCTCTCTTCACACTGGATTACTTGTAATTAAATAATGTAAGAGAAAAAAAAATTGTTGTTGTTAATTTGGAAAAATTATACCAGCAAATTATCCCCAAATATCTATAGAATTTTTGGGTGCCAAATTACCCCCAAATATCTTTAAAATATAGTTATTATAATAGTATTTTGGCCATTTTCACTAAAATGACTAAAATTCTCTTCAAACAAATTTAAAACTGCTATAAATTTTGGGGTATTTTTTCAAAACTACTATAAAATTGGGGGTATTTTGGTAAAAAAAATACCTCACAAATGGATAATATGGCTGTTTGAGAGGTAAATGACCAAAATATCCCCTAACGGTTTAATAAACAGTTAAATGAGAGGATAATTTAGTTATTTAACCACCATAAAAAAAATCGATCGCTTAGGCCCGCCACTGTCAGGCGTCACGTGGGGGGTTCGGCCACGTGACGTCTTACTATTGGTAGGGGGTCAGCGCATGGGGCCCGCACGCACAGCCGCGCATGGAGGAGGGGGTTCGGACGGGTCACCGACTAGGTTGGTCCGGGTCGGGCCGACCGAGTTTTATCGGTCTTAACCGGACCGATTTGTTAGAGTGGTCGGGTCAGACCTGGCCGAGCCTTCGGGCCACTTTTCTGAACCCAGCTTGAACCGGATATCTATTGGGCTGGGTCGGGTCGGCTCGTTGACCAAGTCCGGGCCAACCCAGATCGAATTTGACCAGGCCAGTTCAAACGCGGGATTCGGGTCGCCTAGTCCAATAGACGCCTTGCCGGAAAATGATGAAATTCATACTTTCATATTTGGATATAGATAAAAATATAGCAATGTAGATTATTATAATAACAAATTTTAATTAATTACCTAACTAAATTAATAATTATTTATTAATATTAATTATTTAACTTTTTAAGTTTAAATATTAACAATTAATATGATCAGATATTTAATTATTATAATATATTGCATAATGTTATACTTAATATTTAGATAAATAATAACTAAGGACTAATTATAATTATTTAATTTAGAAACTAATACCTATTATTATTGATAACCTTAATTAAAATTTTAATTGCTTATTTTTTTAAAGTTAAATGTATCACCAAATATTTTATAATTATAATATTACTAAATAATATTTGAATCCTGAAAAAATATATTATACTTGGTAGTATTTCGATATGTGTAAACAACATAGTCAACATTTTTGGATTTTTTTGACTTTCTAGCTAATTATTTAGCGGAAAGGTCCAAATTTAACTAATTTGTACAAAATTAGTATTAAGTTAAATTAATTATCAAATATTATTACTGATGAATGCACATATTAGAAACTAATATAAAAAGTACAATGATTAATTAAAAAAGGCTCACCAACCCACATCCTTGTTAAAAATGCGTGTGTGTGGAATAGCCCAAAAATGTGAATTTATGTTGGCCCACAAGATCTTCATGCCAATTTAGGGTAGCATCCAAACAAGAGCCATAAAGGATGCATATGCAAAATACAAATCTTACTCTGGAAACAAAAATATCTATATTAATAGGGATAAATACTATTTTTGGTCATGGAATATTTCAAAATTTTAAGTTTTAATAACTCTCTAACCAAAATATATATGGAGAGCGACTAAAATTTAAATTTTAGAAACATTAGATGACAAAAAATAATATTTATCCATATTACTAGCGGATCGAATTTCAGTATTGAATAGATCTACTAGACCCACTTCATGACTCCAACCATCCAAATGACCCCTTAAGACACTACACAATTAAATTGTCAGTGAGTCCAAAATCAAATGGATTTAGTCGTACAAGCTCATAAATTACAATTATCAATGGGCTTACAATATGCCTATTTGTAAACTACCTCTGCTTCGCTTAAATAAAGCAAGAAAGAGTTCAATACCTTCCTTCTTCCCTTCTCACTACTTATGACCTCGCGTATGGAGAGGGATTCGAACCCCCGGTATTCCTATAAATACTTCGGTTTTCAAGACCGACTCTTTCAACCGCTTAGACATCCATCCCTTCGCGCTTCGCCTGCCCTATCGGAAAGCTAGGAGATGAGTCAGTATGGTGTGATACCTATGCGGGTATGTCACATTCTCTTGGGTCGATCGTGGCTTTATGATCGAATGATGAAGCACGACTATTCTAGTAAGGCAGCGCTTTCAGGCTAGTATGGTGTTTTGGTACATTCTTTCTAGATAAGTTTTCACACCTTAGATGACCTTATTTATGTTGAAAAATAAAGAAAATCCTACTCATTTAGAAGGGGGCGCCAGAGGGGTACTAGACCACTGATTTGATGTTTGTAGAATATACCCCTATCAAAGGGGTGGAGAAGAAGACCAGTCAAGATAGATTGGGGGAGTAGAGCGAAATCCCCGTCTAGGGTATTCCTAAGGTGTAACCTAGGCAATGAAAAAGGGGTCCGATACTTCAACTAGAGGAGTGCGAATCAAATGGATTTCCATCTCGTCCCATGAGCCACCCTAGAGCTCGAATCAGGAAGCGAACCCATAGGAGTGACTTCTTTCTATCATATTTCACTGAGGACTGAGTAAAGGATATCCTCTTCCACCTGATCCTTATTGGTTCGTCTTTTCTCAAACGACCTTACAATCGCTCACCGACACCAGGTGACGACTGCCTATGACTGGTACTTTGCTGACTGCTGCTTTTCAAACCGCTCTTATGCTTCCTACCGCTTTCCACCTCACCTCCCGCCCAGTTGATCTTCGGCTTCATTTAATAAGAGAAAATTTGCTGCGAGTCTTCTCTCAGAGTTGTTGTCACCGATGGCTCTTTCATCAGGTCAACAAAGGAGCATTGCATTTGCTTGTGGTATTATTGTCGATCCAGCACATAATCAGACTAAAAGGCAGCTAATTAGCCTATAGAGTCTGACCAGTTTGATGTTAGATGGAAGGTCACTGGATGAATGAAATTTTGCCTCCTGCCCTCGCCTCATAATTGACTCCAAAAAAAAAAGCTAATGAGAGTTCGGTCGTGGCTCTTAATGAGGTTCTCTGTTGAAATTAGTTGATAATTTTATTGATTGTCTCATTGGCATTATATAGCCTTACAGTCATTAATACAATGATTTCAATCATTATGACAATAATCTCATAATGGAATATCCTGTGACATATTCTGGCATCCCAAATATGTCCTCAGGATATTCCCATGTGCTTATACTATACTTAAATATGACACCCAACATACCATATCAACACTCTCCCTCAAGATGGGTGAAAGATATTCACTAAGCCCATCTTGTCACATCCTCTAATCATGCTCACTGAGGCGAGTCCCTTGGTTAGTCCATCTGCTACTTGATCCCTAGTTGGAACATGGCCAAGCTACAGTAATCCTCTATCCAACTTCTCTTTGATGAAGAATCTATCAATCTCGATGTGTTTGGTCCTGTCATGCTGTACTGGATTATTGGCGATACTAATAGCTGACTGATTGTCACACCACAGCTTCATCTTGGCTCCTTGATCCAGCTTCAGCTCCACCAGCATATTCTTCAACCATAGCAGCTCTGCAACTCCCAAGGCCATAGCTCTGTACTCTGCTTCAGCTGTCGATCTGGCCACCACAGACTGCTTCTTACTCCTCCAGGAGACCAAGTTACCTCCTACAAATATGCAATATCCCGAGGTAGACCTCCTGTCATCAGCACAACTAGCCCAGTCAGAATCACAGTAGCCCTCGATGCTCACGTGATTGTTCTTCCTGAATATTAGTCCCTTCCCGGGAGCACCTTTCAAGTACCTCAGAATCTGGTACACTGCATCCATATGACCCTTTCGTGGGTCATGCATGTAGCGGCTCACCACACTTACTGCAAAGCAGATATCAGGACGTGTGTGGCTCAAATAGATCAACTTGCCAACCAGTCTCTGGTATCTGTCCCGATCAACTGGTTCTCCAGCCTCAGCATCAATCTTGAACCTCTGATCTATTGGTGTCGCTGCAGGTTTGCACCCCAACATCCCAGTTTCTGTGAGAAGGTCCAGTGCATACTTCCTTTGAGAGAGAACAATCCCCCTGCTTCTCGAGCAATCTCAATCCCAAGGAAGTACCGAAGAAGGCCGAGATCCTTCACCTCGAATTCCTTGCCAAGCTTTCCTTTGAGTTGGGCGATCTCCTGCTCATCATCTCCTGTGATAATCATATCGTCCACATACACCGCAAGCATGGTGATGTGGCCTCCACTCCGACGGAAGAACACAGTATGATCATCATTGATCTGCTGATATCCCATCCCTATCATCGCCCTTCTGAATCTGTCAAACCACGTTCGAGGAGACTGCTTCAGTCCATAGAGGGACTTCTTCAACCTGCAGACCTTGCCTACTGTCTGATTGGTGCCAAATCCTGGTGGTATCTCTATGTACACCTCCTCCACTAGATCTCCGTGAAGAAACGCATTCTTCACATCCAGTTGGTGTAGCTTCCATCCACCATTCGCTGCCAGAGAAATCAGAGTCCTGACAGTGCTCATCTTTGCAACTGGTGCAAAGGTCTCGTCATAGTCGATGCCGTACGTCTGACTATATCCTTTGGCTACTAGTCGAGCTTTGTAGCGATCAATCTGTCCATCTGGGTTCTGCTTCACGGTAAAGACCCACTTGCATCCAACTGCTCTCTTCCCCTCTGGCAGTCTCACAAGCTCCCAAGTGTGGTTCTTCTCCAAAGCTCCCAACTCCTCGTGCATTGCCGCTTTCCACTTTGGATCGTTCTTGGCAACCTGCCAATTGTTAGGTACAGTAATACTATCCAAAGATGCTATAAATGCTCCATGAGAAGAAGGGATATGGTCATAAGAAATAAACTGAGCAATATCCCAACCATATCTGTTTGGAGGATTTCCTGCATTGCTGCGAGTGGTCCTCCGTACAGATAGTGGTGTGGGAGGAGTAGTAGTAGGAGGAATGATATCTTGTGAAGGAGGGGGTATCACCTGAAGGGGGGTTGGTGTCGGTGCCTCAGGAGTTGGGACGAACGCAGGCAAAGGACTTGGCATTGGCACTGTCGGTACTGGTCCTGCAGTTTGCTTCTCTCTCCTGCTGTAGGTAAGTAACTCTCCCTGAGCCGTAGGCCTAACACCTTCACCTTCTTGTCCCTTCTCCGTGCCTCCATGCCAAACTTCTAAATCGGTTACCACAAAGTTCTCCATCTCTCCCTCTCGCCTAATACTGGCAGTATTAGGCGTGTTGTGTGAAGTTCCGTCCTGGCGGTAGTATGGCTCATGCTCCCGAAAGTGGACATCCATACTGACAAACTTCTTCTTCTCTACTGGACTCCAGCACACATACCCCTTTTGGGTCGCCGAGTAGCCTACGAAGATGCATTTGACCGCTCTAGGGTCAAGTTTCCCAACTGATGGCCTGTTGTCCTTCACAAAACACACACACCCAAACACCTTCAGTGGGAGTATCCCACTATTATTGCCTTACAATACCTCACATGGGGACTTCCATCCGAGGACCTTCGAGGGCATCCTGTTGATGAGTTGAGCTGCTGTCAACACTGCATGCCCCCACAGACTCTGTGGGACATTCATGTCGATCATCATACTTCTTGCGACCTCCAGAAGGTGTCTGTTTTTCCTTTCTGTAACTCTATTTTGTGCTGGTGTGTATGCACAGGTGGTCTGATGCTGTATTCCGTGTGCTGACAAGTATTCTGCAAGCGTCCTGTTGGTATACTCTATTCCATTGTCAGACCTCAGTACCTTCACAACTGCTTTGTACTGAGTCTGGACATGCTTATGGAAATCCCGAAAACAAGCAGGTACATCACTCTTATTTTTTATCAAATATAACCAGGTAACACGAGAGGCACACTCAATGAAAGAAACAAAGTACTTATAACCATTCATAGTGTTAGTAGCACATGGACCCCAGACATCAGAATGTACTACCTCAAAAGCAAAAGTGCTTCTATGACCCGTGCCAACATATGAGCTCCTAGTAAGTTTTCCTAACTCGCACGCATCACATACTAATTTCTCTTTATTTGTTTTTGCATAAATCTTTGGATACAACTTACTTAGAGTATCAAAGGAAGAATGTCCCATCCTCCGATGATGGAGTATCAAGGTATCCTCAGTCCTCTGCTGCAGTCCTTCCATGCCAGCCTTCTCTGCCATAGATACCAATGCTGAGTCCAGTCCTTCTCGATCTAGGTACCACAGTCCCTCATGCCAAGTGCCAGTCCCAAGTCTTCGTCCTGTCCCTTTCTCCTGGAAGGTCACCTTAGGAATATCAAAAGAAACAATGCATTTAAGTTGGAGGATTATAGAACTAATGGACAAGAGACTGACTGGAAAGGATGGAGCATGTAAAACATTGGATAATCTTACTGAACCTGTACAATTAACAGTACCCTTACCGACCACTGGCTGGAAAGTGCCATCAGCTGTCTGAATACTGTCTGCTGATGCTAGGTGAGTGTAGGAAGAAAACTCACTAGCATTCCCCGTCACATGCCGAGATGCTCCCGAGTCGATAATCCAGTCTGATGATTTAAGGGAAGAGATAGACGCAAGGGCAAGTGATTCGTCAGTACCTTCTGATGGATGGGCATACATAGCAGCGTTGCCCCTAACAAAGAATGAGGTGGATGCCTCCTCTGTTCTACTCCTCATGTCTCCCAGTGCCTGGTCCTCCACAGTAAAGGTGTCATCAGCTTCTCCATTCCCTTCTGATATCAGGAGGTTTGCACAATAACCTCCTCGGTCGCCTCGTCTATCCCCTCGACCACGACCACGTCCTCCATTATATCCTCGTCCGCCGAACGGTCCTCGTCCACCACCTGAATCTCCCTTCCTAGGTGGTTTGGTACAAGCATACCGATGATGACCCATCTTCCCACAGTTGTAGCACTGCCGGTTATGCTGCCAGGGCTCTCCCTTAGATCCTGTGTTACCTGAGCTGGTGATCGCTAGTGCTGACTTTGCTTCGGGGGGACCACCTGTCCCGGCTTGCAGCCTGATGCGTGTCTCCTCTTGGATCATGGCTGAGATAGCCTCCTCAAGGATAGGGATCTTTGGTTGGGCTAGAAGTAGGGCCGTCCTCTGTGTGAAAGCTGCAGTCAGCCCTTTGAGGAACTTTATCGTCCTCTCCTGCAGACACACCTGTCTCTCCTTACACTTAGGGTCCCCGCAGCTCGCCCGATCTGAGGAGTGATCATAATCCAACCACAGACGCTCCAACTCCGTGGCATACAACTGCACCGTCTTCTCTCCCTGTACGGTGTCATCAATTTCCCCCTTTATCTGGAAGACCCATAAGTTGTTCCCCACACCATCATAGGTCCTTCTCAACTTCTCCCATACATCTTTCACCATCTCAATACCGTCTACTGTGGCAGCAATAGACTGGACTAAGGAGTTGAGAAGCCAGATGTAGATCACCATATGAGTAGACTTCCACTCATCGTGTCCTGTCGAGCCCTCGTCCGGCTCTGTCGTCTCGCCCGTCAGGAACCCCTCCATGTTTTTTCCTGCGAGGGTTCTTCTCACCCGTCGTGACCAACTCAGATAGGTGGCTGGTCCATCTAATTTCAGATCGATGGAGGGAAGCTTCAACTCCGGCGACGTTCGTGTCGTGTTCTCACCAGCCGACATCGTCAACAACTTCATCAACGTCGCCACCTCTGCAGAATCTAGCTTCTTGATGATCTCCTCCATCGATGCATCGTCTATCCAGTCACGTCACGTTCGCTCCACGACTCACGCTTGTCCTCGTCGTCCGCTCCTAGATCCGAACATGTCCCCCCTTTTTTCAGATCTAGGCATCCCTATTAGGCGCTGCCTCGTGCTGGTGCAGAGGAGGCGGCAGCACGCATGTCACAACCGCCGTCGCAGCAGTAGCAGTCGCAGCAGCTGCAGCAGCAGTAGTAGCCGCAGCAGTAGCGGGACGGGACAGCAACAGCGAAGGGCGGCCTGTGAAGGGCGGAGAAGAGGAGAGTAGGGAAAAAAAGGGGGGGCGTGGAAGAGTTCGGTGGAGGAGATCTAGGAAATCCTCCTGTGGGTTTGTGGAAGCTTGGTGACGGCTAGGGTTTGTGGAAACTTGGCTCTGATACCATGTTGAAATTAGTTGATAATTTTATTGATTGTCTCATTGGCATTATATAGCCTTACAGTCATTAATACAATGATTTCAATCATTATGACAATAATCTCATAATGGAATATCCTGTGACATATTCTGGCATCCCAAATATGTCCTCAGGATATTCCCATGTGCTTATACTATACTTAAATATGACACCCAACATACCATATCAACATTCTCACAAGCTTCCATGGTGTTTCCGGTCAATTTTCATCCTCCAGCCCTCCCCCAACTTAGGCAAGTTGACAATGAATCCGAGGAGTTTTTTCGGACATCGCTCCAAAGGCACATTTCCGTAGGTTCAATCTCTGTCTACTTCGGCTACTGCTTCTGGTCCAAGGAAGTAGAATTTTGTTGCCTACTTTCCAATTGAACCACCTCCACCTTGGGGACCTCCGCTTGGCTGCGGTGTTCTTTGACGCGTTGGCTAAAGCGTGATAGTGGAATCCGCCATTCTCATGCATTTGCCTTGAAATTACTACGTTTTTACACCTGAAAGTAGCTACCAATCTTTTACAAACTTCCTCCTGAGAATGATCCCGCCTGAGATAGTGTTACTGACACACGAGGCTTCAGCGTGCTTTTCGCCAGTTGCTTCTCTTTTCTTTTCGTTTCATCCGTTCCGCTATAGATTGTCAGTCGCTCTCTTTGCAAGCCCGAAGGGCACTCTGACCCTCCTTTTTTGGATACTGGTCAGGTTCCTTCTGGGCATCGCTCCTTCCTCTGAGTAGCCGCTCACTCGAAAGATCCTCGGATGTCACGACCCGCACCCAGAAATTCGGGCACGAGTGCGTGGGTACGTCCAGCCTACGCCGCAGAGTCGGCAGTAGTACGCTGTCTAGGTCAAATCCATATTTAACTAATCTAGCTCATTCACAAATAACATAGGCCAGATAATAATGGGAAACAGATACTTAAGAATTCAAATGAAATAAATGCGACAGCAGATTCAAATGTTTAGTACAGAAATCGGAATAAAATTGGGGACAAACCCGATTACTAAGATAAGAGCAATAAATAAAAATAGCTACTGCTATCTACTCTGCAGCAGGGGTCTCCTGGGTGGGATCTGGCTCCTCATAAGTATCATCTGTACCCTCATAGGGACCATAATATGTAGGGGCAAAGTCCTCATCATCGCCTAAATCAACGGATCCAGTCAGGAAAGGAGCAAAGTACACAGTGCACAACAAGATTAAACTAATTATTTATGATAATTAAATATGAGTATCATGTTGAGAAACTGCATAAAAGAACATCAATATCTCAGAGTTAATGCTGTAAACAGGAATATGAGAAAACAAAAATAAATGAGACAGGAAATAAAACTACAACAGTCAGCAAGAAACTATAACAAGACCAGAAGCTATCTGTGTGAACTTGTGTTTGTTTTAGAATACATAGCTGGCATATAGGGGTTTATAAGGCTAATTCGGCCGTCATAAACGGCTATTAAACAGGGAAAATCGAGATCCGGCTGAGGTACAGTCGCGTACCAACAGCTATTAAACATGACGAGGGGAAGGGTAAACTACATGCCTTCTAGTATTCTCCCACCCGACATGAAAAACAAGACATAAACTCCAAATATTCAAGACATGAATTCCAGTATTCCTAACACTAGGTGTAATCATCAAGGGTACTAGTAAAGCAGGGAATTAATTATCACAATATAAAGTTTTAACTTGAAGTGCAGGTACTTGCCTGTTGTTTGGATCCGATTAATTGTACGCGGGGAAATATTCCAGAGATGAGTCCAAAAGCTGAAATAGACATTACCATCACGCTCAGAAAATGTCAAATAGCTAGAAACGCCTGTCCTTGGGTCCAATTTGGAGACAAGGGCAAAAACGACAGTTTCGGGTCAAAACGGGGTCCGCCGGTGGGCCCGCTTTGCACCGAAAAACGTGTCCGGGTCAACGGTCTCCAAATTCACCAAACTTAGTGTCAACAGGTCAGGAACGCTGATACGAACCCAACGGAACTTCCAGAATTGGATTCCGATGAGCCGATCACAAAAATCGCCCGTCGAGCGGGGCCTGTGGGGCCCACGACACGCGATTTCGTCAACGTTCTCAGAATCGAACCAAACTTGACCCACAGGACCAGCGTATCGCTACGAGTCCGATGGCGCAAGTTTTGTCTCGATCCGACGAGTGTACAAGAAGTTAGGGCAAATTGTAGAAAAGTCGGATACGGGGCGATGTCCGCGGATACGCGTTGATTCCGGTGTGCACGCACACCCGAATTAGCTTCCGCAAAATCTCACACGTCCGTATCGACGATGCGCACGTATCTGTGAAGACCGCACGGGACCAAGTCGTCCCGTTTGGCGGGGCGTACTCAGTTCCGGGGTGAAACAGGGTCTAGTTTTTCCTGTTTTTGGATCGGTGTGTGCGATCACCACAGGACGCGATGCCCCGAGCGGTTTGTCCGGGCACCGAGAGGGTCATACAGGCTTCGTAACGCAATTTACGGAATCAAAAACGGAGATATAGGGTGCAAGATACGAGTACCTGAACCGGGCTCGAGAAACAGGGATTTTTTGTGTCCGTGTCGTGTCCGACACGACACGAGGAAATTGGGGATTTAGGGTTTCGGTTAGGGTTTTGGACGGAGACGGCGGCCTGACCGGAGCTGGGGCGGAGGGAGGCCGAGGGCGGGTCGCCGGGGGAGCCGGGGCGGTGGCTGGTGGCGGCGGAGCCGACGGGCGGCGGCGGGCGGACGCTGCTGCAGCCGCTGCTGCTGTCTCTGGCCTCCGCTGCTGCTGGACGCCGGAGGCGGCGGAGGAAGGAGGAGGCGACTCGGGGCGGAGCGGTGCGGGGAAGGGGGCGGCGGCGGCGAGGCGCCGGAGTAGCACGGCGGAGGGACTCGGGGGCTAGGGTGGTGGCGGCGTCGGGGGTGTTGGCCGGAGGGGGGGGTTTAGGTATATATAGGCGGAGAGGGGCGGCTGGTCAGCCGGGAAGGGCGGCGACGAGGGGGGATCGACGCCGGGAGACACGGGGCATCGTGGCAGGTCGTGGCGCGACGGGGCACCGCGTGGCCGGCCGGGGCGGCAGGAATTTCGGCAGCCGGGTCGTGGGGAGGGGGTGAGGGAGCGGGTCGGAGGCGGACGGGTCGGGTTCGGGCAGACCCGACCCGACCCGGTTGGAAGCGGGTTGGGCTGGGCTGCTAGGCCGGTCCACTGGGCCGGGCCGGCCCAAGAAAAATAATAATAATAAAGATATTAATAATAATAATAATAATAATAAATATTAATAAAATCATTTAATTAAATAATTAATTAATTAAAATAGTTTTTAGGTATTTAAAAATAGGTCTTAGGCCCAAAAAAATCCAGAAAAATTACCCTAAGTCCAGTTTTTCATTTTACACCCAAAAATATTATTCTATGATATTTTAATATTATTTATTAACAATTAAAAATTATTTAATAATTAAGAACCTTGATTTTAATTTCAGAAAATTCCCAGAAAATTCCAGAAAATTGGGAAAAATCCAAGTTTTAATAATTTTGAAAATTCAGGGGGTTTACAATCTACCCAACTTATAAAAATTTTGTCCTCGAAATTTAAGAATAACCATAGCACGAAAGGAAAAGCCGAGAATTAAAATATACCTCAGGGTTCAAAAAGATAGGGGTAGCGTTCTCTAATCTCGTCTTCTCGCTCCCAGGTGGATTCGCCGGGAGAATGGTGCTTTCAAGCTACGCGAACCAGGGAAATGACCTGGTTCCGTAGAACTTTCTCCGATCGATCCAGTATCTCCACGGGTTGCTCTTGATAAGTCAAACTTGGGCCTACTTCGAGCTCTGAGTGATCCAAAACATGGCTGGGATCTGACACATATTTCCTCAGTTGCGACACGTGGAAGACGTTATGGACTCCATCCAGAGAGGGTGGCAATGCCAGTCGGTATGCCACTTCTCCGATTTTCTCCTGAATGCCAAAAGGTCCAATAAATCTTGGGCTGAGTTTTCCACTTCTTCCGAACCTAATGGTGCCACGTGTCGGGGAAATCTTCAAGAATACCAGTTCTCCAACCTTAAAATAGAGTCATAATCAAGTCTTAGTTGCATAATCATAATGTTTAAATTAACTTGAATTCATAAATTTAATTACCTCAAATTCCAAGGGCCTTCGGTGGCTATTTGCCCAATGTCGTTGCCTGTCTTGAGCCACTCGAAGTCTGTCCCTTATTTGTTTTACCTTCTCATTTGAATCGATCACCATCTCTGGTCCCAACAGGGCTCTTTCTCCAACGTCGTCCCATGATAGCGGGGTACGACATCTTCGTCCATACAGAGCTTCAAATGGAGTCATCTCAATACTTGCTTGGTAACTGTTATTATAAGAGAACTCCACAAGATGTAGATAGTCTTCCCAGGATCCTCCAAAATCCAGAACACATGTACGAAGCATATCTTCAAGTATCTGGATTGTACGTTCCGATTGTCCATCGGTTTGGGGATGATAAGCTGTGCTGAATTTGAGTTGAGTCCCCAAACTGGCTTGTAAGCTCTTCCAGAAGTGAGAGGTGAATCTTGAATCTCGGTCGGAGACAATACTTACTGGAACTCCATGCAACCTAACAATATGTCTGATATATAAATCTTCCAGCTTCTCTGTAAATAGCTCTACTTTGAAAGGTAGAAAATATACGGACTTGGTCAGTCTATCTACTATCACCCAAATTGTATCCTTTCCACTAGGTGTCCTTGGAAGTCTGGAAACAAAATCTATTATAATATGTTTCCATTTCCACTCCGGAATGGGTAGTGGTTGAAGCAATCCTCCAGGTCTTTGTCTTTCTGCCTTGACTTGTTGGCACACTAAACAACGAGATACGAACCTGGCTACTTCTCTTTTCATGCCATGCCACCAAACGTGCGTCCTCAGGTCCTTGTACATCTTGTTGGCTCCTGGATGTATAGAGTATTGCGATCTGTGCGCCTCTTCCATAATTTCTTCCCTTATGTCTCCTTGAGGTACACATAATCTATCGCCATGCCTCAGTGATCCGTCTTCATGAATTCTGAAATCTTCCACTAATCCAGCTTGCACTTGACCTCGAAGGCTTCGCAGGCCTTCGTCTTGAAACTGAGTCTCTTTGATCTTGTCTATTAAAGTAGACTGAATTTGCAAGTTCATCATTTGGCCTTCTTTTCCTGGGATAATTACCTCAATACCTAAACTTTCCAGGTCCTCGAGCAAGTGTCGGTCCATAGTCAAGTACATCGCCATAGGATATCTGCTTAGAGCATCAGCAACTACATTGGCCTTCCCAGGATGATATTGAAGGGTGATATCAAAGTCTTTCATTAGTTTCAGCCACCTTCTTTGCCTCATGTTCAGCTCTTTCTGGGTGAAGATATATTTTAGACTTTTATGGTCTGTAAATATTTCCACCTTTTCTCCATAAAGATAATGCTTCCATAGTTTAAGAGCAAAAATGACAGTTGCCAATTCTAAATCATGAGTTGGATAGTTCTTTTCATGGGGTCGAAGCTGTCTAGAGGCATATGCTGTTACTTTCTTGTTCTGCTCCAATACACAACCTAGACCTTTTCCAGAAGCATCACTATAAATAGCGAAACCTCCGGTTCCAGAAGGTAAGGTCAGAATAGGGGCAGTAGTCAGCCTTTTCTTCAATTCCTCAAAAGCATGCTGACATTCATCAGTCCAGGTGAACTCTTCATCCTTCCTTGTTAATTTTGTCATGGGTTCAGCAATCCTAGCAAAGTCCTTCACAAACTTCCGATAGTAGCCAGCTAGTCCCAGGAAGCTTCTAATATCTGCTACAGAGTCTGGAGTGGGCCATGATTCTACGGCCGCTATCTTCTTGGGATCTACTGCTATTCCATCTCCAGTCACAACATGTCCCAAGAATTCTACTTTGTCTAGGAAAAATGCACATTTAGATAATTTTCCATAAAGTTTTTCCTTCCTCAAAGTCTCCAATGCTAGCCTCAAATGTTCTTCATGTTCTTCGGGGGTCTTAGAGTATATCAAAATATCATCAATAAAGACCACTACAAATTTGTCTAGGTATGGCTGGAAGACTCTGTTCATTAAGTTCATAAAAACTGCTGGAGCATTCGTCAACCCGAACGGCATTACTAAGAATTCGTAGTGTCCGTTCCGGGTATTGAAAGCAGTTTTAGGGATATCTTCCTTTCTCACCCTTACTTGGTGGTAACCAGAACTCAAATCAATCTTTGAAAATACCCGAGCTCCACTTAACTGATCAAATAAGTCATCTATCCTGGGTAGGGGATACTTATTCTTAATTGTTAAGGCATTCAAGGCCCTATAGTCAATACACATTCGTGATGTTCCGTCCTTCTTGGGCACAAATAATACTGGAGCTCCCCAGGGTGAGACACTAGACCTAATGAAGCATTTGTCTTCTAACTCTTTGATTTGCTCATTTAGTTCTATTATCTCCTTCTTGTTGATTCTGTAGGGATTTTGAGATACTGGTGCTGCTCCCGGTACTAAGTCAATAGAGAATTCAACTTCTCAGTCTGGGGGTAAGCTTGGGAGATCCTTAGGGAATACATCAAGATATTCAGAGATGATAGAAAATTCTTCTATTACTAGGGCTCCATAAATTTTGTTATTATCTATTTCTCTAGAACCTCTAGCAAATTCAAATTCTGGCTTGTCAGGGGGCCTGAAGATTACACTACCTCTGTGGCAGTCTATAGTGGCATGATGTTGACTCAACCAATCCATACCCAGTATAATGTCAAAACTGGGCACTGGCATTATGAGTAGCCTAGCATACAGTTCTCTTCCACATAATATAATAGGACAATTGTTACAGGCATCACTAACCGGGATAATTCCTCCACCGGTAATGATCTTAAAACAATTCCTAAGGGGTTTAGTGATTAAGCTATGCTTCATAAGGAAATCTACTGACATGAATGAATGTGAAGCTCCAGAGTTAAATAAAGTAATAGCTGGTATTGAATTTATAAGCACAGAACCTGTGATCACGTCTGCTGTGGCTTCAGCTTCTTCCAGAGTCATTGCATAAGCACGGCCTTGCTGCGGTGCACCCCTCTGTTGCTGCTGTTGGTGCTGAGAAAAGCGTTGTTGTTGTGTTGGAAACGGGGGTCCCCTCTGTTGTGCTGCTGGGGCCCTGGCCTGGACTGGAGCCTTGGGTGCAGCGGTGCGTCCTTGAGCAGCTGGACAGTCCCTCATTTGATGTGCTGCTGAGCCGCAGTAGAGGCAGGCACCTAGCCTCTTCCTGCAGACTTGCCAAGTGTGACCTAGTTTTTAGCAAAAGTTACAAGCAGCAGTTTGTTGGTTCTGGCCTTGAGCCTGGTGTTGGGGTGCTGGAGCTCGAGGGAGAGGACGCTGAGTTTGCTGCGGGGCCCTCTGCTGTTGTTGTTGTTGAAAAGGGCGTTTGTTGGGTCTCGTATTTCCGGTATCTCTCTCTCGCTTTAGTTTATGCCCCATGTCTCTCTCAACGCCTTGTGCCACGCTCAGGATTTCTTCATAGGTGCGAGCTCGGCTGGTGGTGACAGCAAGACGAATATCCGGAGACAGCCCCTTCTTGAATCTACGGGCTCTGTCCTCCGGGGTACGAACCATGTACTCCGCAAAGTGGCTCAACCTGCTAAATTCAGCAGTATACTTATCAACAGACAGGTTACCTTGTTCCAGTCTCTCGAATTGGCTTTCGAGAGCTTCCCGAGCCACTTCGGGGTAGAATTTCTCCTTGAATAGCCTCTTGAAGTCCTCCCAGGTGAGGTCAGGAGCAGATAGTTGGGGTTCATCTCTGAACCAGGTCCGAGCTATGTCGAACAGTTGTAGGCTTGCGGACTCCACTTTGAGATCATCAGGAACCCGAGCAGTCTTCAGGAGTCTCTCGACATTCTCTATCCACTCATCGGCATAGAGAATGCCCTCAGTTCCGTAGAATTCCAGGGGTCTAAGGTTCTTGAAGTCTTTGGCACTCCCTGGCCTCTTGAGTGACGACTCCTGGGACCTAAGAGCTTCTGAGAGGCTGGTCCACAGAAGTGCAGTCTGTTCTTTCTGGGATTCCACTAGTCCCTGGAATACTCCAAGTAGCTGTGCCCCATCCAGAGTAACTGCCGGAACAGATGGAGGCGGCGGGAGTGCAAGAGTCTCGGGCACATTTTGCTCAGCTGGTTCTGATGTGCCTCCTATTGTGTTCCTTGTCTGGACCATTCTGAAAGATTAAGGGACAGGGAGATCAGAATAGATTACTTGGAAATCAAGGGCGATAGGAAAATTGAGCAAAAATAATATCAAGAATTGAAATAAGGACCCTATACTGTGAATGAGCTTTTCCTAGAATCCTCAATCTTATTCTATACCCTGTCCTAGGGTATTACCCTATTTAAGGATAGGACCTGCATGGGCCACCATAAAAACGTGTCACGACCCGCATCCAAAAATTCGGGCACGAGTGCGTGGGTACGTCCAGCCTACGCCGCAGAGTCGGCGGTAGTACGCTGTCTAGGTCAAATCCACATTTAACTAATCTAGCTCATTCACAAATAACATAGGCCAGATAATAATGGGAAACAGATACTTAAGAATTCAAATGAAATAAATGCGACAACAGATTCAAATGTTTAGTACAGAAATCGGAATAAAATCGGTGACAAACCCGATTACTAAGATAAGAGCAATAAATAAAAATAGCTACTGCTATCTACTCTGCAGCAGGGGTCTCCTGGGTGGGATCTGGCTCCTCATAAGTATCATCTGTACCCTCATAGGGACCATAATATGTAGGGGCAAAGTCCTCATCATTGCCTAAATCAACGGATCCAGTCAGAAAAGGAGCAAAGTACACAGTGCACAACAAGATTAAACTAATTATTTATGAAAATTAAATATGAGTATCATGTTGAGAAACTGCATAAAAGAACATCAATATCTCGGAGTTAATGCTGTAAACAGGAATATGAGAAAACAGAAATAAATGAGACAGGAAATAAAACTACAACAGTCAGCAAGAAACTATAACAAGACCATAAGCTATCTGTGTGAACTTGTGTTTGTTTTAGAATACATAGCTGGCATGTAGGGGTTTATAAGGCTAATCCGGCCATCATAAACGGCTATTAAACAGGGAAAATTGATATCCGGCTGAGGTACAGTCGCGTACCAACAGCTATTAAACATGACGAGGGGAAGGGTAAACTACATGCCTTCTAGTATTCTCCCACCCGACATGAAAAACAAGACATGAACTCCAAATATTCAAGACATGAATTCCAGTATTCCTAACACTAGGTGTAATCATCAAGGGTACTAGTAAAGTAGGGAATTAATTATCACAATATAAAGTTTTAACTTGAAGTGCAGGTACTTGCCTGTTGTTTGGATCCGATTAATTGTACGCGGGGAAATATTCCAGAGATGAGTCCAAAAGCTGAAAAGACATTACCATCACGCTCAGAAAATGTCAAATAGCTAGAAACGCCTGTCCTTGGGTCCAATTTGGAGACAAGGGCAAAAACGACAGTTTCGGGTCAAAACGGGGTCCGCCGGTGGGCCCGCTTTGCACCGAAAAATGTGTCCGGGTCAACGGTCTCCAAATTAACCAAACTTAGTGTCAACAGGTCAGGAACGCTGATACGAACCCAACGGAACTTCCAGATTTAGATTCCGATGAGCCGATCACAAAAATCGCCCGTCGAGCGGGGCCTGTGGGGCCCACACACGCGATTTCGTTAACGTTCTCAGAATCGAACCAAACTTGACCCACAGGACCAGCGTATCGCTATGAGTCTGATGGCATAAGTTTCGTCTCGATCCGACGAGTGTACAAGAAGTTAGGGCGAATTGCAGAAAAGTTGGATACGGGGCGATGTCCGCGGATACGCGTTGATTCCGGTGTGCACGCACACCCGAATTAGCTTCCGCAAAATCTCACACGTCCGTATCGACGATGCGCACGTATCTGTGAAGACCGCACGCGACCAAGTCGTCCCGTTTGGCGGGGCGTACTCAGTTCCGGGGTGAAACAGGGTCTGGTTTTTCCTGTTTTTGGATCGCGGTGTGCGATCACCACAGGATGCGATGCCCCGAGCGGTTTATCCGGACACCGAGAGGGTCATACAGGTTTCGTAACGCAATTTACGGAATCAAAAATGGAGATACAGGGTGCAAGATACGAGTACCTGAACCGGGCTCGAGAAACAGGAATTTTTTTGTGTCCGTGTCGTGTCCGACACGACACGAGGAAATTGGGGATTTAGGGTTTCGGTTAGGGTTTTGGCCGGAGACGGCGGCCTGACCGGAGCTGGGGCGGAGGGAGGCCGAGGGCGGGTCGCCGGGGGAGCTGGGGTGGTGGCTGGTGGCGGCAGAGCCGACTGGAGGCGGCGGGCGGACGCTGCTGCAGCCGCTGCTGCTGTCTTTGGCCTCCGCTGCTGCTGGACGCCGGAGGCAGCGGAGGAAGGAGGAGGCGACTCGGGGCAGAGCGGTGCGGGGAAGGGGGCGACGACGGCGAGGCGCCGGAGTAGCACGGCGAAGGGACTCGGGGGCTAGGGTGGTGGCGGCGTCGGGGGTGTTGGCCGGAGGGGGGGTTTAGGTATATATAGGCGGAGAGGGACGGCTGGTCAGCCGGGAAGGGCGGCGACGAGGGGGGATCGACGCCGGGAGACGCGGGGCGTCGTGGCAGGTCGTGGCGCGGCGGGGCGCTTCGTGGCCGGCCGGGGCAGCGGAAATTTCGGCAGCCGGGTCGTGGGGAGGGGGTGAGGGAGCGGGTCGGAGGCGGACGGGTCAGGTTCGGGCAGACCCGACCCGACCCGGTTGGAAGCGGGTTGGGCTGGGCTGCTGGGCCGGTCCACTGGGCCGGGCCGGCCCAAGAAAAATAATAAAAAGATATTAATAATAATAATAATAAATATTAATAAAATCATTTAATTAAATAATTAATTAAATAAAATAGTTTTTAGGTATTTAAAAATAGGTCTAAGGCCCAAAAAAATCCAAAAAAATTACCCTAAGTCCAGTTTTTCATTTTACACCCAAAAATATTATTTTCATAATATTTTAATATTATTTATTAACAAATAAAAATTATTTAATAATTAAGAACCTTGATTTTAATTTCAGAAAATTCCCAGAAAATTCCAGAAAATTGGAAAAAAAATCCAAGTTTTAATAATTTTGAAAATTCAGGGGGTTTACACCGGATTGGGGAGCACACACCTTTGAAGGACGGCTGAAAGCGAATCTTTCTATGGATGGAAGGCCACTGCCCTCTTTCTTAAGTAACTCAGTGCTCTAGACGGGGGAAATGAAAGCAGAATTCGTCATCTCTCTTCCCTCCCACATGTTCAATCTTTTTTCGGCCAAGACCTTGTTTCTGTGGTCGTCGACGATTCATCGGCCCATCGTCAACTATTGTCCAGCTCTCATCTGAGTTCTGAGTATTGGCTGGACCTATGTTCGCGCTTGAATCCATTGAGTATAAGTGTAAATCCCCTCGACCAGATTCCAGCATTTTAGGATTATTTTTAGCAATTTAGGATTTATGGCAATATTTTAATTTATTTTGCTTACATATCATGTTGATTTGTGCACCTGTCCATCACCAAATTATTTGGAGCTCTATCTTGACTGTTATCCCCAAACGAAGTTCCCATACCTCTCCTAGACATGCCAGACTACTATCCTGCACTTTGTGCAACTCCCAGATACTTTGTTTTGAGCCTCGTTTGAGACGCACAAATATTGTTACAAACGTACGTATTTAAACTCCCAGACCTGTACCCATATCTGTCCAACAGACATTAGAGGCCCAACCTGTACCTGTTTTGCCCAGACAAAAATACGTTATTTTTCTACACTGAGTATACTACATTTAGTGTATTGACACCGCATTAAAATTATGGCCCTACCTGCCTCTAAATAATTAGTGAACACCGTGCGCAGTATTTATTAATTAATTAATACGATGGCCCGTATCACCCAAGAAAACCAGGCCCAGCCCCTGCCCAGACTCACCCCCACCCCTCAGGACCCTCACACAGCTTTTCCCTTCAATTATGTGAATTTTAGTATTTTTAGGAATCAGATGTTTTTTCCAGACAATTTCGTAAATTGCGCAAATTCCCAAAATAGGAATTTTATGCAATTTATGAAATTACAGAGAATTTTCTGCAAATTTTCCTGCGAGGTGTCACCCCCTCATTGGCCGGTGAACCTGCACCGTCCATTTGGAGGCGGGACCCACCCGAAAATATCTCGAAAATATCCTGTAAATATCCTGTAAAATATCTTTAGATATTTTGCTTAAAATATTAATTTAATTTCTATAAAAGAAAAAGAAAATAAAAGAAATCCATAAACCCAAAAACCGTTTAAACAAAACCAAAACCATTCACTTTATAAAACAGCAGCAGTAGCAAAAGTGAATGGTTTAAAGTATGTTAGTAAGAAGAAAAGCAAACTAGAAAGAAAGGAAAGAAAGAAAGTTAGAAAGTAAGAAGGAATGAAAGACAGAAGAAGAAAAAAAAAACAGCAGCAGTAGCTGCTGTCACGACCCGATTCCGTAAAATCGTTGGGGCGTCCCCCGAATCGTGATGCCGTGCGGGCCTAGGGTTGCGCCCGCACAAGGCTAAAGTATTTTGCATAGCAAACACATATTCAGAGTACGCAGATAAATTGAAACACAGATTTGAAACATAGAAAAGTTCTCTTTATTGATAATGAACATCTATTACAAACTCCTGAATGAGTCAGCTAATATGCCGAACGGCTAACAAAAGTGTTAACTCAAAATGAGATAGAAGTCCTGTACATTACATCCCTTTATAAACTCAAAATGATAAAGACCTCCAGGCTGGAGGATAGCTTTGCCACGGAGCTGCATTTGTGTATGAAGAGTTGCAACTCCTGTCTTCAAAATGCTTCAAAGGGGCCACGAAGACACAAGTTAGTTTGCAACAAAGACACAAGTTAGTTTGCAACAGGTTTAAATATACAAGATGATCACTGGCTTGGTTGCCATAATGGACGATAGTCTTTGACGAGAATGACGTGCAACGAAAGTACAAGGGGCGTTGCAAGCCATTCTGCCAAGAACAAGAGACTAAACAATAGGTCTCGCCCGGACCGGATCGATGCCAGTGCCCCAGCATCGTCCGCAAGACCGTTATCCTGTGCACAAGTTGTCCATGATCGAACAATATACAAGTTAACAATCTGTAGTTGAGGCAACAAGAGTACAAGACAAGCAAGTATAAGACAAGCAATTCATGATCTATTCCCAAACGAACAAGCATGCAGTTCAGTATCCGTTCATGAAGTTATAGACAAGCATAATGAACCAAGTCTATTCTCTTTTATCTTGATTTCTTTTATTATTACTTGGTATCGTTTGATCGGGGCAAAGGAGAGTGCAAGATTTTAGGGTGTGAAGCTTGGAAGCAGGGCTAGCTAATCGGGTTGGTAGCCACTCACTTAGAAGTTGGAAAAGAGAAGGAAAGAGGCGCTTCACGACTCCGCTCGCAAGCCGCCTACTGCTCGTTCACCTGCACACGAACAGCTCGATTAATACTTCTTCCTCTCTTTTCAATCTCGGAATAGAAGTGCAGTTCAATGAACAAAAATAATGAAAACCATCAAAATCGTTCAAGAAAAACAAGCAAATCCCAAAACCAACTCAAAGCACGAAAGCAACAAGCGACATCGAAAACCGAGGCAATAAAAGATAGCAGCGGAGAGGTCCCTCCTGACTCTGCCGCTAAGCCAATCCTTGGGGCGCAGTCCACTGAATATGGGAATCGATTCCGAAGAAACAAATCCATAACGAGGACGAGTTCTTAATTCAATCTATCCCGATCGAACGATACCGACTTGAGTTTCTTAGCCGCGCTCTCCGCACCGGGAGAACGGGGCGCTACATCCTACCCAACTAATTGGAAGTTTCGTCCCGAAACTTAAGAATATGACCTACCGTTAGGGATTAGTGCGTTCAGGACGGCGATCATGACTCAAGGAACAATCACGAACAGAATGGTTTGATTCACCACAGGCTAGGCATAAACCAAGTTTCAGGCGACATTTGTCGATTGCATGCCCCGGATTTTTACAGAAACTACAAGGCTGGTTTGCTTTCTGCTTTCTTCCATCATTGTGACGCTTTGTAGAGTTGTTTCCTCTCTCGTCGCTTTGGCATTTGTGACTGGATGTATGCACAGCACCGGCAGGAACGTGAGGATAATATGGTTCGAGAGATAGGGCGTGATTCATGACTTCACGTATTGTACGATACTGATGAACGGCTACGTGCCCATGAATGACAGGGCATAGTCCACCTTCAAACCTTCTTGCTCGACTTGCTGCATCAGGTAAATAGGCCCTAGCGAATTTGGAGAGACGGTTGAATTCGGTGGAGTACTGCTTAACAGTCATGCTGCCCTGCCTCAGTTGCATGAACTCGTTCTCCATTTGACGTTGTACTGGAGGGGGTATAAACTCCTCTTCGAACGCGGCACGAAAAGTCATCCACGAGATCGCCTCCTCTCCCTGATCAAATTGAAGAGATCGTCGATGCACGTTCCACCAATCGTGCGCGTTGAGGTGGAGCTGTAGTTGCGCGCAGGCGACGCGCTTCTCTTCGGTGACCTCTAGCAGAGCGAAGTGATCTTCAAGTTCGGCCAACCAATCTAGAGCTACGACTGGGTCCTCAGTCCCGTTGAATGGGGTGTTGCAGACTTTCTTGAAGTGGCCAAAGTCGAAGGCAGTCACGTCCCTCGCACTTGGAATATGCGGCATCTCTACTTCAAGCACGGGCTGTTCCACCGGAGTCGGCGCTCTTGTCGTGGAATGGTTGGAAGCCAAAGTCTGAACGATCTGTTGCAGGGCATCCACCTGCTTCTGTTGGACTGAGAATCGTGCTTCTATATTGTCTTGAAACTTGAGCTGACTCTCTTCCGCCCGCTTCTCGGCCCATTCATAGCGAGCCTCGTCCCTTTGTTGGTTTGCCTCCAACATCTGCAACATTCGTTGGATGGGATCGACGCTTGGCACGGCTCGCTGGCTCTCTGAACTTCCCGAAGTGCCCGAACTACTTCCTTGGCCTTGCATTTCGTCCGGGGCTTGCGCTGCAGATTGCGCTGGAGCCATTCCTTCAAAAGAAGGTAAATTACATTAGGATAATAATGTATTATGGACTTATTGCATGAACGTATCTCATTTTGGCCTAGCGAGTTCAAGAGTTCGCACAGGAATTTGATCGTTAAAGAAACTTTTCCAGCACGAAGTCTAAGGAACTTTGAATCTGTGCGCTGATACCACTATGTCACGACCCGATTCCGTAGAATCGTTGGGGCGTCCCCCGAATCGTGATGCCGTGCGGGCCTGGGGTTGCGCCCGCACAAGGCTAAAGTATTTTGCATAGCAAGCACATATTCAGAGTACGCAGATAAATTGAAACACAGATTTGAAACATGGAAAAGTTCTCTTTATTGATAATGAACATCTATTACAAACTCCTGAACGAGTCAGCTAATATGCCGAACGGCTTACAAAAGTGTTGACTCAAAATGAGATAGCAGTCATGTACATTACATCCCTTTATAAACTCAAAATGATAAAGACCTCCAGGCTGGAGGATAGCTTTGCCACGGAGCTGCATTTGTGTATGAAGAGTTGCAACTCCTGTCTTCAAAATGCTTCAAAGGGGCGCGGTGAAGATGCACCAACAGCTGGACTGGATCGGGTATACGACTTCGGCTCCTCGCTTGGTTCGCCTTGGTGCGGAGAACCTGTTTCAACGAGGGTCAGCATGTTGAAACATACTGGTGAAGGCGAGCTAGCCTGACTATACCAATCAACACGTTGTTTTAATGAAGCATGCATATTTGTGGGTTTCTATCTTGCCTTAGTTCATTTACAAGTAAGCAGCATATAGAATTTACTGAAATGAACGTGCCACCGTTCGGTGGATTTTACCGGACCGTCTGAATTATCTGCACAATACTTACCATGCCTTCCCTGCCACGAAGTCACAAGTTAGTTTGCAACAGGTTTAAATATACAAGATGATCACTGGCTTGGTTGCCATAATGGACGATAGTCTTTGACGAGAATGGCGTGCAACGAAAGTACAAGGGGCGTTGCAAGCCATTCTGCCAAGAACAAGAGACTAAACAATAGGTCTCGCCCGGACCGGATCGATGCCAGTGCCCCAGCATCGTCCGCAAGACCGTTACCCTGTGCACAAGTTGTCCATGATCGAACAATATACAAGTTAACAATCTGTAGTTGAGGCAACAAGAGTACAAGACAAGCAAGTACAAGATAAGCAATTCATGATCTATTCCCAAACGAACAAGCATGCAGTTCAGTATCCGTTCATGAAGTTATAGACAAGCATAATGAACCAAGTCTATTCTCTTTTATCTTGGTTTCTTTTATTATTACTTGGTATCGTTTGATCGGGGCAAAGGAGAGTGCAAGATTTTAGGGTGTGAAGCTTGGAAGCAGGGCTAGCTAATCGGGTTGGTAGCCACTCACTTAGAAGTTGGAAAGGAGAAGGAAAGAGGCGCTTCACGACTCCGCTCGCAAGCCGCCTACTGCTCGTTCACCTGCACACGAACAGTTCGATTAATACTTCTTTCTCTTTTTCTAATCTCGAAATAGAAGTACAGTTCAATGAACGAAAACAATGAAAACCATCGAAACCGTTCAAGGAAAACAAGCAAATCCCAAAACCAACTCAAAGCACGAAAGCAACAAGCGACATCGAAAACCGAGGCAATAAAAGATAGCAGCGGAGAGGTCCCTCCTGAATATGGAAATCGAGGCCCAACCTGCACCTGTTTTGCCCAGACAAAACTACATTATTTTTCTACACTGAGTATACTACATTTAGTGTATTGACACCGCATTAAAATTATGGCCCTACCCGCCTCTAAATAATTAGTGACCACCGTGCGGAGTATTTATTAATTAATTAATACGATGGCCCGTATCACTCAAGAAAACCAGGCCCAGCCCCTGCCCAGACTCACCCCCACCCCCTCAGGACCCTCACACAGCTTTTCCCTTCAATTCTGTGAATTTTAGTATTTTTAGGAATCGGGTGTTTTTCTCAGACAATTTCGTAAATTGCGCAAATTCCCAAAATAGGACCTTTACGCAATTTATAAAATTACAGGGACTTTTCTGCAAATTTTCCTGTGAGGTGTCACCCCCTCATTGGCCGGTGAACCTGCACCGTCCATTTGAAGGCGGGACCCACCCGAAAATATCTCAAAAATATCCTGTAAAATATCTTTAGATATTTTGCTTAAAATATTAATTTAATTTCTATAAAAGAAAAAGAAAATAAAAGAAATCCATAAACCCAAAAACCGTTTAAACAAAACCAAAACCATTCACTTTATAAAATAGCAGCAGTAGCAAAAGTGAATGGTTTAAAGTATGTTAGTAAGAAGCAAAGCAAACTAGAAAGAAAGGAAAGAAAGAAAGTTAGAAAGTAAGAAGGAATGAAAGATAGAAGAAGAAAAAGAAAACAGCAGCAGTAGCTGCCGTGGTTTGGAAAACCATGGAAACCCCCCCCCCCCCCCCCCCGCGTGCAATACCCCCCCCCCCTTTCTCCTTTTCCACCGTCTCTCTCTCTCTCTCTCTCTCTCTCTCTCTCTCTCCCTATGTATACCCATTCTCACAAGCCCATCTTTCCTCTCAAACCACATAACCCCTCGGTCCACAGAGGAATTCTCAGCCACTCTCCACTTTTATTTCAACCAAAACCCCTCCTTTGCAACCCAAAACCACTTTATCAAGAACCCATTCACCATAGAAACACAGACCCATCTCCAATTCTTCTTCCCGCGCTCGAGAGCTCGTCGGCATGGCGGGAGCTTAGAGCCGATCACGCTCCATCGAGCTCCGACCGATGCGAGCTTCGACAGTTCTTCGAGGATATGGAGCACTAGCAGCTCCAACGAGCTTCCTCACCGGCACGTTCATCTCGCGGTGGACTCCGACGGATCTAGCAACGACATGGCGATGCGATTCCTCCAGACAACGGAGCACCCCGCTCCGGCTTGACTTCTCCCCCGCCGTGGCTGACTGAGCCACTGTTCCGGCGGACCACAGTCCCGTTGTGCAGTCCCCCCCCCGACCCGCAGCGGCTGTGCAGTCCCCGTCCGGCCTACTCCCTGTCCAGTCCGACTTCATCGAACACCACTACGACGGATCTCATCTCCGGACCACCCCGCAACGACCCCGACTCGAGCAGTACCGGACACGGTGCAGTGTCGGACACGGCAGAACCAGGACACAGCAACCAGGACACAACACAGTGACCCGGACATAGGAAAATCTTCGTTCCACGGAGCCCTGTTCAGGTAATCCGTTCTCTCTCCTCGTTGTTCCATTTTTCATTCTGTTAGTTGTGACACGTAGGCTATGTAACCCTTTCGGTGCCCGTGCAACCCGCTCGGTGCATCGCGTCCTGTGGCGATTGCGAATCGCGATCCAAAAACAGGAAAAACAACGCCCTATTTTATCCCGGAACTGAGTACGCCCCGCCAAACGGGATGACTTGGTCGCACGCGGTCTTTACCGAAACGTGCGCGCCGTTGATACGGACGTGCGGGATTTCGCAGAAGTTGATTTGGATGTGCGTGCACACCGGAATCAACGCGTATCCGCCGACACCGTCCCGTATCCGCCTGTTCTGGAACACGCTATAACTTTGTGTACACACGTCGGATCGAAATAAAACTTGTGCCATCGGACTCGTAGCGATACGCTGGTCCTGTGATCCAAGTTTGGTTCGATTCTGAGAACGTTGACAAAATCCCGTATCGTGGGCCCCATAGGCTCCACTTGACGGGCGATTTTGTGATCGGCACATCGGAATCCAGTTCTGGATATTCCGTTGGGTTCGTATCGACGTTCTGGACTTGTTGACACTAAGTTTGGCAAATTTGGAGACCTTTGACCCTGACACATTTTTCGGTGTAAAGCGGCCCACATGTGGACCCCGCCTTGACCGTAAACTGTCATTTTTGCCCGTGTCCAAATTGGACGTAAGGACAGGCGTTTCTAGCTATTTGATATTTTCTGAGACTGTTAGTGATATTTATTTCAGCATCCGGAGACATTCATTCTGAGGCCATAGTTTCTGACACTTGGTTTTGACATCTGGATGTTATATTTTGCAGCTCTTTTGCCAGGCAAGTATACATTGCCTTGTTGTACTGTTTAATTTCAGTTATTGATAGTTACATGTTTATTTATCATATAAATGTGCGCGTCCGAGAAAACTCGGGTGCAGTCAACGAAGGCGTTGACGTTAGAATTTGTATCTAACCTAGTGTCTAGTAGACCCACCTAAAGTTGTGAAGTTATTGATATAACTTTCCAGGCCTTGACACGTATCATTACACGTCACAGAGTGAGTTCATATAGGGACGCGTGCCTCATACTCGAATGGCCATCGGTGTGAACAACACGTGTAACGGTATTTAGCTTAGTTGGTTATTTTATTGAGACTTGCATCATAGTAGGAGGTGTCCACGCCGTTTTTACGAGTTGTACATCTATATTGGGTGGGAAAGACATCTAGTAGGCGTATGGGACATCCCCCTCTATGAGTTTTTATCCTTCATACCATGCTCCTCGGAGATGGTCGATTGCAGAGTGCCCATGCGTCTGGGGGCATATAACACATAAACTAGCTAGTCATGACGATTGGTGAATTACGTCAGCATATGTCTAGCCTACACTTTCCCATGCATACTAACAGGTTTTCAAATTGCATTCACTTAGATGGTTAGCACACCCCATTTATTTATTCAGTATTTACATACATGGCATGTTATTTTTCTGTATCTTGTTATGTCCCTCTGAGGACCTGGTCCCTTGCCAGGTATAGATGTTCATGAGTATTCGCGGGAGCGCAGATCCGGACATGCTACTTATATTCCGAGGAGGCCTTCTTTTCGAGCCTCGTGATTGTCAGATATTGTTCTTATATGGTGTGTATCTGGTTCCTTTTTATATTCTATTTCGGCAGTAGATTTGTTTCCATCCGACTGTCATTCTTTAGATACTTATTATTGAGATCTAGTTACCTGGTTATTTGTTATTCATATTTGATTTCTGTGGATGAGATTTAGATATTACCTTGTGACTTGTGATCAGTTTTACCACTTATGAATTATTGTTCATTATACAGCGTACGCACGTATATATGGTTTCCATATATTGGAGTTGCCATATATACGGGCGGCTGACATGGTTACGTGTCCTAGTCCTACGTATTTTGGGACTGGGGCATGACAATAAGAGAGCAAACGATGGTATAACAATGAATACCAGGATGATACTTGGAAATATGGTCTGAATAATCTCAAGTTCGGGTGTAGAGCCAGGTGGACATCAATGGACTGAAGTCGAGAGGTAGTCGCTGGGCTTGCTTCAACCCCGGTAACCGGCGTAATCATAGGCACCTTTGGGCGAGATCTACTTTGTTTTCTTGGCTACCCTCTTCGCATGTCCTTGAGAATAAAAATGGGCTTTTTTTACGCAATTATGAAAAGAGATAAATAATTAATGGCTTCCGTGAGAACTGGTTAAGATGTGTCTGTGAAAGGACACTTTGTCGTAGGTCACTGCGGAGTAAGAGGAACTCAAATTTGAGCTACTGGAAACAACTAGTGTGAACGCGGCTCTCGCAAACAAAAAGGAAAAAGTCAAACATGCGAACGACTGCCTTATGTCTACTTTGAGGGAATTTTCATAAGTCTCAGGCCAAGTCATCAATAATGCCAAGATTTCCTTCATTGTCTCTTTTAAAGGAAAGCAGGAAAAGAAAGACTGGATTGCCTAACCAAATGCAAGTTCATGCTTATCCGGTCTTAGCAGCAAATCGTTCTATATTCTACGATCTCGTCTGTTGAAAATCATCTGAAATTGGACCCTCTCCTTCTGGGCATCTACTAGTGTCCTCGGCACCTTAATAGCTTATGCAAACAAAAGGAATTTCTCTGCTTGGCTTGCTCTATGTTCAAGGAGGCCCTGATTTCTAAACTTAACTGGGGGCTTTCTCGGTCTCGACTACTGGATGAGGGAAATATGGTCGTGCTTGAATAAGCCAAGAGATCCGGGAAGCTACCTAAATGGAGAGCCCACACCTACAGGGTTCGCCTCGTTAGGGCGTAGGAGAGAACGAAGTCCTGGCCTTCCGATAGTAAAGTTTATACCATCTTCAGGATGTCTTCCGTGACAAACCGAAAGAAGTTCACGCCAAGCGGAAGAGGGTTAGGGTGCGGTGCCAATTCTTAAGAGTGGTGTGAGGCGACCGTGCCGGGAGTAAAGAGCGCAGTGAGGAAAGATTAAGTAAACATATCAGGTGTATGGCTCAAACCTCAAGGTTGGGCTCCTAATTGTGGCGAATGAAAGCTGGCGAGTCCTCAAGTAAAGGTATGAGGCAAAGCTGGGTAAATACTATATACAAGGATCTCTTCACCAGAAGTGCACTACACTTAGATCTCTAGGTTAACGTCCAATCATGTCCACCTAGCATTCCACCTTCCCCAATATTATTTTAGTATTGGGCGTCAGGTCTTTCGATGAACTTACTAGAGGGAGAGAGACCGATTAGCCATGAAGGGGCCCCTTGCCTCGCATATTTAACCTCTTCTCCTTTCAGTCGGGTAGCTTCTCTCTGAGCTTTAGTCCTCGGGTGTGGAACTTCTTTCTTTTCGAGTGGAACTGTTCGATCTGCTTCCTTCATTTCTGGAAAAAAATAGGTGCTTTTAAGCTCCCTCTCCGCTTTTTCTTGAATCTATGGTTGAAATCCTAGACCTAGACAACGTCTAATCCACTTGTTTGTGCAATGTTGCTCGCAACAACTCTTCTCTGGCGAACCTGCGATCGTCGTCTCTAACGGAATGCTCCACTGAGGTCGTGTACAACAACCTTAATCGCAAAAAAGCCAGGGCTGGGCCTACCCCCATCCCTACAGAAATCCCCTTGCGCATTGCGTTCTCCCACTTTTTTATTACCCTTTGCGTCTTCAAACGAACTCGGTTCCCCGATCTCGGACACACAAGACTGTGAGAACAACACAACCTTTGCAAAGTCGGCCTACATATACTTTGGATTAGATTTCTTGATCCGCAAAGACCTTATAAGATGACCAACTACCTAATACTACGCAGGTTCATCAAACAGCACTTTTGAGCTTTCTTCAGGATTTTGCCCGAACTGTTCGGCAGATTCCCATGCCTCCACTTTGTTCTCAACTATTCCGATTCCAGCAAAAAGAGGCTGAAAAGAAAGTCGCTAGCGGCCTATTAGCTCCCTCTTCCTCCGGATACCTTCAGTCGCCTCACTTCGATTATTCAATACTCGTTTCTTTCAGAACCTTTTTTTTTTAGAATAAATTCGCCCGACCACGATGAATCATGCCCTCCTGTCTTTCTTTCTCATTGGACCATTGGCTAGGGTGCCCCTATGAATTCAATGATTTAAGGGCCTCGAGTCTCCAAGAAAGCTATTGTAATGGGCAAGTTCGCTATCTTTATTGCTCTGGGCAAAACTCTGCTTTAACAATGGTTGCATGATTTCTTTCTGGCCGCGTAGCCCCTTCTGTGACTTTCTTTCCTTGCTAGGTCCAATAGGCTCTTTGTCGGTCTTGATGCCGAGAGCTGGAGTTCATCCAATGCAGCCGTTCTGGAGGAGCGAGTGTCGACCCGATTCCGTAGAATCGTTGAGGCATCCCCCGAATCGTGACCGCCGTGCGGGCCTGGGGTTGCGCCCGCACAAGGCTTTAATGATTTGCATAGCAAGCACATATTCAGAGTACGCAGATAAATTGAAACACAGATTTGAAACGTGAAAAAGTTCTCTTTATTGATAATGAACATCTATTACAAACTCTTGAACGAGTCAGCTAATATGCCGCACGGGCTTACAAAAGTGTTGACTCAAAATGAGATAGCAGTCCTGTACATTATATCCCTTTACTAAACTTCAAAAGATAAAGACCTCCGGGCTAGAGGACGGCTTTGCCACGAAGCTGCATTTGTGTATGAAGAGTTGTAAGCTTCTGACTTCAAAATGCTTCAATGGGCGCGGTAAAGATGCGCCAACAGCTGGACTGGATCGGGAAGACGACTTCGGCTCCTCGCTCGGTTCGCCTTGGTGCGGAGAACCTGTTTCAACGAGGGTCAGCATGTCGAAACATACTGGTGAAGGCGAGCTAACCGAACTGTACCAATCAACACGTTGTTTTAATTAAGCATGCATATTTTGTGGGTTTCTATCTTGCCTAAGTTCATTTACAAGTAAGCAGCATATAGAATTTACTGAAATGAATGTACCACCGTTCGGTAGATTTTTACATGATCGTCTGAATCACCTGCACAATACTTACCATGCCTTCCCTGCCACGAAGACACAAGTTAGTTTGCAACAGGTTTAAATATACATAGAGATCACTGGCATGTTGCCACGAGGGACAGGTTATAGTCTCAAGGCAAAGTGACGTGTAACGCGGGTGGCGAGCCCCGCTGCATAATATTTTGTCGGGTAACATACGACTATACATACGTTCCGTCCGGATCGGATCGGTCCCAGCGCCCCGACGGCCGTCCACGAAACTCATAACATACCTTGTGCATAAGTTGTCCGTGATCATACAACACTCATAGAAATAGTTCCATAGCATAACGGTTTCGCATAGTCTTCCTGACAGTTTATTTCATAACAAGCATATTCCATACTTAGCACGATTCATAGAACAGTTATAAACGAACTAGCATACAGTATGATAACCGTTCATAAGTTTAGTTGACAAGCAATATTCCAAGTCTATTCCCTTTTTATCTTGATCTCTTTTATTATTACTTGGTATCGTTTGATCAGGGCAAAAAAGAATGCAAGATTTTAGGGTGTGAAGCTTGAAAGCAGGGCTAGCTAATCGGGTTGGTAGCCACTCACTTGGTTGGAAGGAAAAGAGAAGGAAAGAGGCGCTTCATGACTCCGCTCGCAAGCCGCCTACTGCTCGTTCACCTGCATTGCACGAACAGCTCGATCAATACTCCTTCCACTCTTTCCAATCTCGGAATGAAATACAGTGCAATGAACGAAAACAATAAAAACCATCAAAACCATTCAAGAAAAACAAGCAAATCCCAAAACTAACTCAAAGCACGAAAGCAACAAGCGACATCGAAAATCCGAGGCAATAAAAGATAACAGCGGAGAGGTCCCTCCTAACTCTGCCGCTAAGCCGATCCTTGGGGCGCGGTCCACTGAATATAGGAATCGATTCCGAAGAAACAAATCCATAACGAGGACAAGTTCTTAATTCAATCTATCCCGATCGAACGATACCATCTTGTGTTTCTTAGCCGCGCTCCTCGAATAGGAGGAACGGGGCGCTACATCCTACCCAACTAATTGGAAGTTTCATGCCGAAACTTAGGAATAGAACCAACCGTTAGGGATTATTTTGTTGAGGCAGAAGCTTAGAGGGGAGTGGACAATCCCGAGCTATGTGGCCTGGCCCGCCACAGTTAAAGCATAGACCTTTCCTGCTATAACATCTATTGGTAGTGTGCCCACGTCTTCTACAAAAAGCACAGTATGGTCTCTGGTTCCCTTTGTGATGACCACTATCGTTATGTCGTTTTGTAGCATTATTTCCTCTATCGTTGCCTTGGCGTTTGTGACTGGATGTATGCACAGCGTAGGCAGAAACGTGAGGATATTGTGGTTCAAGAGATTGGGCGTGATTCATGACTTCACGTATTGTTCCATACTTATTAACGACTACGTGCCCACGAATGGCAGGGCGCAAACCGCCTTCAAACCTTCTAGCTCGACTCGCTGCATCAGGTAAATAGGCCCTGGCGAATTTGGAGAGTCGGTTGAATTCGACAGAATATTGCTTAATTATCATAATGCCCTGCTGCAGCTGCACGAACTCGTTTTCTATCTGACGTTGTACTGGAGGGGGTATAAACTCCTCTTCAAACGCGGCACGAAAAGTCGTCCACGAGATCGCCTCCTCTCCGTGATCAAATTGAAGAGATCGTCGATGCACGTTCCACCAATCGTGCGCGTTGAGGCAGAGCTGAAGTTGCGCACAGGCGACGCGCTTCTCTTCGGGGACCTCTAGCAGAGCAAAGTGATCTTCAAGTTTGGCTAGCCAATCTAGAGCTACCACTGGGTCCTTAGTCCCGTTGAATGGGGTGTTGAAGACTTTTTTGAAGTGGCCAAAATCGAAGGCAGTCACTTCCCTCGGCCTTGGGATTTGCGGCGTCTCTACTTCAAGCACGGGTTGTTCCGTCAGAGTCGTTGCTGTTGCAGTAGAATGGTTGGAAGCCAAAGTCTGAATGATCTGTTGCAGGGCATCTACCTGCTTCTGTTGGACTGAGAATCGGGTCTCTAAATTGCTTTCGAACTTGGCTTGCCGAGCATCATCTCCTTGTCGTTGTGCTTCTAACATTAGCATTATCCGCTCAAACGGATCGACTTGAGATATACCTCGCTGGCTCAGAGAGCTTCCCGAAGTGCCCGAACTACTTTCTTGGCCTTGCGTTTTGTTCGGTGATTGCGCTGCAGATTGCGCTGGTGCCATTCCTTCAAAAGAAGGTAAATTACATTAGAATCATAATGTATTATGGACTTATTGCATGAACGTATCTCATTTTGGCCTAGCGAGTTCAAGAGTTCGCACAAGAATTTGATCGATAAAGGAACTTTTCCAGTGTGAGAGTCTAAGGAACTTGAATCTGTGCTCTGATACCATTATGTCACGACCCGATTCCGTAGAATCGTTGAGGCATCTCCCGAATTGTGACCGCCGTGCGGGCCTGGGGTTGCGCCCGCACAAGGCTTTAATGATTTGCATAGCAAGCACATATTCAGAGTACACAGATAAATTGAAACACAGATTTGAAACGTGGAAAAGTTCTCTTTATTGATAATGAACATCTATTACAAACTCTTGAACGAGTCAGCTAATATGTCGTACGGGCTTACAAAAGTGTTGACTCAAAATGAGATAGCAGTCCTGTACATTACATCCCTTTACTAAACTTCAAAAGATAAAGACCTCCGGCTGGAGGACGGCTTTGCCACGAAGCTGCATTTGTGTATGAAGAGTTGCAAGCTTCTGACTTCAAAATGCTTCAAGGGGCGCGGTGAAGATGCGCCAACAGCTGGACTGGATCGGGAAGACGACTTCGGCTCCTCGCTCGGTTCGCCTTGGTGCGGAGAACCTGTTTCAACGAGGGTCAGCATGTCAAAATATACTGGTGAAGGCGAGCTAACCGAACTGTACCAATCAACACGTTGTTTTAATGAAGCATGCATATTTTGTGGGTTTCTATCTTGCCTTAGTTCATTTACAAGTAAGCAGCATATAGAATTTACTGAAATGAATGTGCCACCGTTCGATGAATTTTTACCTGACCGTCTGAATCACCTGCACAATACTTACCATGCATTTCCGGCCACGAAGACACAAGTTAGTTTGCAACAGGTTTAAATATACATAGAGATCACTGGCATGTTGCCACGAGGGACAGGTTATAGTCTCAAGGCAAAGTGACGTGCAACGCGGGTGGCGAGCCCCGCTGCATAACATTTTATCGGGTAACATATGACTATACATACGTTCCGTCCGGATCGGATCGGTCCCAGCGCCCCGGCGGCCGTCCGCAGAACTCATAACATACCTTGTGCACAAGTTGTCCGTGATTATACAACACTCATAGAAATAGTTCCATAGCATAACGGTTTCGCATAGTCTTCCTGACAGTTTATTTCATAACAAGCATATTCCATACTTAGCACGATTCATAGAACAGTTATAAACGAACTAGCATACAGTATAATAACCGTTCATAAGTTTAGTTGACAAGCAATATTCCCAGTCTATTCCATTTTTATCTTGATCTCTTTTATTATTACTTGGTATCGTTTGATCGGGGCAAAGAAGAATGCAAGATTTTAGGGTGTGAAGCTTGGAAGCAGGGCTAGCTAATCGGGTTGGTAGCCACTCACTTGGTTGGAAGGAAAGGAGAAGGAAAGAGGCGCTTCACGACTCCGCTCGCAAGCCGCCTATTGCTCGTTCACCTGCATTGCACGAACAACTCGATCAATACTCCTTCCACTCTTTCCAATCTTGGAATTGAAATACAGTGCAATGAACAAAAACAATAAAAACCATCGAAACCGTTGAAGGAAAACAAGCAAATCCCAAAACTAACTCAAAGCACGAAAGCAACAAGCGACATCGAAAATCCGAGGCAATAAAAGATAACAGCGGAGAGGTCCCTCCTGACTCTGCCGCTGAGCCAATCCTTGGGGCGCGGTCCACTGAATATGGGAATCGATTCCGAAGAAACAAATCCATAACGAGGACGAGTTCTTAATTTAATCTATCCCGATCGAACGATACCATCTTGTGTTTCTTAGCCGCGCTCCTCGAATAGGAGGAACGGGGCGCTACAGCGAGCTCGGACTCCGCAAAAGAGATAATAATTGTGCTAAAAGCGGCATATGCTATTTATCTAAGGGATTCGGGGGGGGGGTGTCATTTTGGACCCAAGAATTCTTTAATACATCCAGGAGTGCCTGCCAGTGAGAGGGAGAACACTACAATAGTTGCGCAATGGAGATTCGGGCTAGTGTTCTTTTTAACTGCTCGATGAGATCATACCCATCATCTTGTTATGTCCGTTCTCTGGCAGGTGGGACTACATTTTGTTGTTGCTGACTCGGCGACACTATTCTGTTTGAAACTGCCCCACTCATATTGGTTGGCGCCATAAATGGTGCCAGACGAGCTCCGGATATCTCTGTACTAATACCTAAAGCAGTGAACAAGATACCTACTACAGGCCAAGCAACCAAGAAGAAATGTAAGGAACGAGAATTATTGAAATGGCTTTTATGCCAGAACTAATTGTCCATTTTTCCGTCTCGGAATAAAAGGATATGCTCTCGAATATGCTGTGCCAATCCGCTCTTTGGTTGTTGTGCTCAAATCGGTTGTTACAAAATCGACTTCAAAAGTCTCAAATGGGGGAATATCCATTCAATATGTCCCAAATCTGTCTCCTCCCTCTTCTTAAGTTAAGAAAAAGAATAATGCTACTTGATTGAACGAATATTGTCAACACTGATGGAAGCATCAAAGAAGAGTGTGACAGATATGGGTATGGAAGAGTCATCCGAGATGATAAGGGACAGTGGCTTGGAGGGTACACTTCAATCGACTGGCCTTCCATGCCTTCCTCTCTTGGTTGCCTGCTTTTAGGGCTAGCCACACCAACCCTAGTTCTCTTGCCCGCTTGTCGGGAACGAAACAGCACACTAACAGAATCATAAACTTTATTTCATCAAACGAGACTCGGAAAGAGTGGACATTCGACATCGTGATGGAGGACATGGCTTACGATCAACGGCTTTGATCATGCCACTAGTCATTTGATTAGGGCATTACACAATAATTTGAATCATAGAATTTAAAAGGCTCGATTCTATCTAAAAGTCCAAGAATCAGACTCAAAACTCTCATCTCGCAACTACCTATCCGCCCCTGCCTTCTCAACTCATTTCTCAACTCTCGTAAGTAACTCTCTTCTCTCATCTCGTACTGATTGAACTTCTCCTCCATCTTAAAGATAGTCTTTATGCTCCTCTCCTTAAAAATGGTATGCTTTCAGCGCCTTCCTATCCTGCTTTTCCGGGCTCACTTCCTTTGAGATTTTATCTGATCGGGGCCTGAGCTTCAAAAGAAAATGCAGTATATCCTATAGGCTAGGATAAACTCTGTAATCCTAAAGAGGAAATGGGGAAGAATTACTGAAAAGATGCTGCTTTGGTTGACTAGCGAACAAGCACGATCCAGGTCCGCTTTGGTCTCTTATAAGAAGGTCACAGGCCCATTTATCACAAGAATGCTTGTCCTTATAATGGCACTCAAGTGCAAAATTTCTTTTTTCTAAGGCCGTTAACAGGTCAGGAAGGAAAAGAAAGAGGGGTGTCCAAGCCTGCTGAATAGGAGGACGGAGAGGAGGAGTTCATGATCTATGGTATCGAAACATTTGACAATATCCAATTTGATGAGTCTTTCGACTGGGCCCAGCTCTGGACATCGAGAAAGAAGGTCAGAGTTCCCCTCCCCTTTATAAATTCGTGCGAGTAGGACAATAAAACCCTTTCAAAAACGAGATTGGGTAGTTTACAAAACGCATCTATCACGAGGCTTTAACCGCGGATAGAGCCATTTCTGATCGTCCAAAGAAAGAATTCTGATAGAAGTAATTCGTTCGCATGAGGACACTAAAGAAAGCAGCTCTAACTCCAGAAGCTTGACTAGCTTAAGGATCGGTTACACATTTTTCTGTTTATTCAGGGGATGCGAAAGAGCTTTCTCGGATACTATTAGATAGATGGAAAGTACCTATCAGTCCTAGTCCTAAGGCGCAATTAGAGCACTCAGTCCTTATATTGCTTGACTCCATTGAGTAGACCTCATTCCCCCTCAATAACATTAGGTCCGAGCAGGGACTGAAGTGTCGATCATAAGCAGTAGCATTTCACTGGAGGTTGAAGAGTCTCCGTGCGCACCAGCGGCACGGGCAACAAGCACCCTTTATGAATGACTATATTAAAAGCCATAACCCATACGGTTGTTGCTGATTCGACTCATACTGGACTCAGTCGATCTTGTTGACCCAGCCTTCACAATAAGTCTTCTAGAAGTAGCAGGGGGTTCAATACTATAGACGTTAGGGACAGAGGCATCGGAAGGGGAGACTGGGAGCATAGGTCTAACCACCTCAACTCCCCGTTTCTGGCATGATATAGTTCTTATAGTCTCTCAACGACGGGAATAGGAGATTACCGGTAAGCCAGATGCTTCACGAACCACCGGTACATTACATTGCACTTAAATCACCCTCGTGAAGAGGCGCACTCTAATACCATTGATGTCCAATAGCTTTTATAGTAATTGATGGATCCACGACTACCTCGTCCATTGAGTATAGGAGAGCAAACGATGGTATAGCAATGAACATTAGGATGATACTTGGAAATATGGTCTGAATAATCTCAATAGTAGTTCTATGGCGCCCGGATAGATAGGCCGACTACTGAGCCCACTCTGGCTCAGCCGCATCACCCTACCAGTGCTGACCACACTGAGAGAGATGAAAGCACGGGTAATGCCAGTTGGCGAAGTGGCGTTAAGCATCCCTAGCGGCAATACGCAAAGAGAGGTCATGATGATATTATCTACGTCCGTACCGTTCCTCGTGGAGTAGATCCCGCATCCAATCAACCCCTTTTTTACCAGGGAATGGGAGAATTCCCACTACCGCTGGTAGGCCAGTCGGGCCGTGAGCGCGGTGGGAACAGGCTTCCTAAAAAGCCAGCCCCAGCCTGGGTCAGGAGGTTGCTGCATATAGACGGTCTCGGAGATGTCCCCTTTGAGGAAGATATTCTTGATATCCAGCTGATGAAGAGCCCATCATAAGGTACTCAAGATATTGTATCTGGAGAGGTAGATAGATAGGACTACGTCTTGCTCGATCAGGACCCTAGCTTTATTGCGAGGCCAAACACCCTGAAAGAATCACTAATGAAACACCGTATGACGAAGTTACTCCGCTATTTAGTCGTTGACTTTACGTTTAACCAAACTGCCCCCGCCCGATTAAGTACCAGTTGCTTCGCTGGTAGGCTCACTTAGGTTAGGGGGGGCATTGTCCCTCAGTTCTTACCAATCTCAGGTGTGTAATCGACATCTAGCTTATTATCAGTAGAAGTAGGAACCAACAATAGAAAGACGTGACATATTTACAGAAATAGAGATTTTAGGTGCAATAGAAAGGAATGTTGTCGCCGGGGTGGGTGAACCCTCATAGATATCAGGTGCCCACATATATTGAGTCAAAAAAGAGATTAAGTCCGAGGGAGAGGGGGATTTTCTTCAGGGCTCGAGAGATTGAATAGATAGGGCCACACTAAAACTTAGATTCAAGCTATGCACTGAGAAAAACCGTCAGCAAGGCTAGGCACCTTCCTTAGAGACCAAGGCAGGACTTAGACGAATCAAGGTACTTAGCTGATCCGATGCCATAAATTGATAAGAATAGGTTATTACATAATAAGTTGTTCTCGAATCAGTTGTTATAGAATCTGCTTGGCATGCCATTTTGGTTGGTCTGGAACTCATCAGAAGTGATCAACGAAATACTGTCATTGTAGAATCTGACTCTAGCGTAGCAGTAAACCTTGCCAAAGTCCCAAGATATGAAGGACACCCTATGGCAGGACTGTTGGAAGTTAATAATCCAGGAGGGCCCAGCCAGAAAGACTTATGTGGTTAGCCGAGGTAGACATCACAGTAGTGGCTGTGGTGGCATGTCTAGTCGATAGAGTGGAGCCTCCAATCCCTCTCTCCACTTACGCTTAGAAAGGAAAGTTTATTGGCAACAGGTCAGCGTGAAGTGATTCATCATGCTCAAAGATGAACCGATCGCTCGTTGGGGATGTCCTTATTTTTAAAAGCCACTGACGTATCGAAGATGGCTGTCACCTGTCGTGAAACCTTATTCTTTTGGAACCGAAAAAAAATAGTTAAACGGAAGGGGAGTTATAACCTGATATACCTTCAAAGACTGCATTCGATGTACCACCCAGTATACAGTCAGTTCTGACACAAGGGTCTAGAAGAAGAGAGTGTCCAGGCCAAGACGTGAAATAAAAATGCCACTTAACACACTGACTTCAATTTTCTTTCCTCGGTCAAGCCCGAAATGGAGAAAGTTGCCCCGGTAAAAAATTTGATTGAACTAATAAGGATATGGAAATCGTGCTACTTTAGCAAAGCCCGAGTTTAGTCTGCTTGACGTCACATCACAAGCTACACGATTGTTTACCTTGGGGATTTACCGGCTGCTAAGGAAGCTAAGTCAAGTATTGCCCGCTGGGCATATAATATAGGCCAGTAAAGAGGCCTCTCCTATGGAATTGGATCCCAAAGACGATTATCCCTTCCCATCCAGCATAGGCGGGTAGAGTTCACTCATCCGGTAGCGAGGGAAGGAGTCGTGAAAGAAGACTGGTTAGCAGCCTTGGTTCGTTCTTTGGTTATTTACCGTAACCGGCTAGATCTACAGAAGCTGTTACTGAATTGAGATAGACTGGGAGTTCGAGGGCTTATATTATTATTATTCCTGACCGATTGAAACGAGGAGTGCTTTTGTTGCCCTTGTTGCGGCTGGTAGGTGTAGCGAGCTTGCGAGCGGCAGGAGGAAGCACGGGGAACTTCTTTGAGAGAAGGGTCTTAGGAAGAAGAGGGTGGAGAAAGAGGAAAGTGACATACTATTTATTGTCAGTAATTTATCAGCCTGACTGGATACTTGATCTTTCTACTCCATGTGCTCAGGAAAACTTTAAGATGATGAAATGGTTGAGCTAGATACTAAGTCAATCAGTTTTTTTGATGCCCTATCTCGCCACCAGATCCACTTTTTTGATCGGCGATAGCTTTTCCAAGCTTGTCTAATTAGGAGATGTAACTGCTCCAGTCCCTTATTCAAGGGAAAAGGGGATCCAGGTGATTCCTCAACTTCACATATCTACATTTTGTGCCTTCCCATAAGGGAACCAGCTGCTCGGCTATCGAAAGGCGAGAGGCAAAAAGGGGCATTTCAGATTCGTTTGCCAAATCTTCTTCAGTTCCATCCAAGCTCGCTTTTGTCTGAATCTTCGTAGAAGAAGAAGCGGTTCACCAACCGCTACATCCAGGGATCCCACAAAAGAATGAATGCCTACATAGTCGACCTTAGGATAGGTCTTCTAAATGAGGTTCCAGGTAGTTTTGGAGTTTCAATTTCCATCCGGGCTGAGAGACCAAACAATCTTGTCATTAACAGGGAGCTGCGGGGACTATCTAGCACGATTCAGAGAGCACTTGTATGTAGTCTGCGTTGGTGAATGGAAGCCCCCGCCGTAAGAAAGAAGCGGCTCTTCTCACGGCTCCGTCACGATTGATATCTCTGAGATAACCAGTTCTGTTATTTCCGCTTCCTATGAGCTTTCTCCCCTTCTTTCGGTCAACGGGGGAGACTACAGTAGCTTTCACTGAGACTATCTATGAAAAAGGTAAGGTCATTTTTCTTTCCGGCGGGTTCGACCGAAAGGAGCTGTGTTCTATGGTTTGACGTTGTTCCGGTCGAGCACTTTCTTTTCTTTGTACCGTCTGACCAACCCGCGAAGGGTTGTGAGGCGAGCAAAGTGGGTCAATTTATAAGTCTTAAGCACTCGTTCCCGGATTTCCGTCTGCAAGCGTGACCTAGTCGTCGTATCATTTTCACTTTTGCTAGTACCGTTCCTGCAGGCATTATTCATTCCTTTTTCTGTGAAGTCTACGTGTAAGTTCCGATGTTCCCGTGGAGTCAAGGTCAAAGAATTTCGTCTTTCAAGTGGATAAGTGATCATCCCTTTCTTTTAAGTCAGCTAATAAAATCAACGAGTTCCAGCTGTAATTGAAGTTCTAAATTACAAGAACCTTACTCCCAAGTACTGATTTGCGCATTTGTTTAGGTGGGTGATTGGTGCATATGGCCCATATCTAGGAAAAAGTGCACTTTTTGACTACTATATTCATTCATTTTTTTCGACCTTATTTTTTACTACTATTTCTTACAAGATTTTTTTTCATTTTGATAACATTGGTCGGAGCGTAGACGAGCGACCAAGTCAATTTCAAAAATATCATCTTCCCAAATCAAGTCCATTTATATCCGAATTCATCTTTCTTTCTTTTTCCTGAATCTTTGTCTTAAAGGGAGATTGGTAGCCTTGACATTCCCTTTTTGCATACTGAGTGACACTCGTGCGAGCGAATTGGTATGGTACATCAGGTCCTAGAGATACTAGGAATTATTATTAAAGAAAGACTAGTGAAATTTAGTACATCACCAGTTCAAATAGATATATCAGGCTCTGATTCCGACAGATGCAGATTCAGAATTGGGTGCTCGAAATCTTTTTTTAAATATTTTCATACTCAAGCATGATATGCTAGTCAGCTCAAAACATAAAGTACGGTCTGGAACCGCTATAGGGAGGCCTGATCTGAATTCCCCTGTTTTCAAATCCTTTCCTCTTGTTCCAGGTGATCGATTCGAACCCGCGAATGTTAATACAACTAAATCCGTCTATATAACTAATGTTTCATATGGATATTGAGATTCTCAAATATCGGAATCCACTTTTGAATGGCGTTCTACTGTATCTCGGGCCCTCAAAGCCAACGCAAGAAAACTTCGAATTGGAATCGATCCTCCCGTCACGGTCGCCTCCAGCCGTTGGTTGTTCCAGTCGAATTATTAACCAACTTTAGAGCACGTTGTGTTGAGTTGGCTGAACGGTTTGTCTTTAGGCTGTTTGAAATCCCCATGGATATGGGGTTACGATGGATCTCCGTCTGTACAAAGGAGTCTTTTTCTTTCTTTACATAAAGGCTCTTCGAGACCGCTACGCGCTTTAAGTCCGGACCATCGACTTAGCCACACTCTACTCCCAACGACACAGAAAGAAGGGCGCTTCCAAGGTTCGTGACTCAATGCCAGGTTCGGTACAGTTTGTTACAAGCGGCGCCCAAGATGCATGCTTGCCTAGACGATTGAAATCTGTATTCGAGACTTCGATTTCCACCCTCCTAAAGTAAATAAGGAATGGAAGCTTGAGCTCAATCCACCTTTCATCCTATAGGCACAGGGCTTAACAGCGCCTGGCAACAAGGCATGTTCTAGTTCTAGCAGGGCTCTTGTTCTATCTAAGTGAGAGCAGGCGATGTAATCCCTCTGCCATTAAAGAAGGGGAGATGGAAGGGCAACCATGCAGAATGCAACGCGACCGGAGGCGACCGTGTCGGGAGGTGATAAAAGCGAGCATGCCTTTACTCTGGAAACAAAAATATCTATATTAATAGGGATAAATACTATTTTTGGTCATGGATTGTTTCAAAAATTTAAGTTTTAATCACTCTCTGAACAAAAATATATATGTCGATTTACTAAAATTTAAATTTTAGAAACATTAGATGACCAAAAATAATATTTATCCATATTAATAGCGGATCGAATTTCAGTATTGAATAGATCAGCTTGACCCACTTCATGACTCTACTTCAACCGTCCAAATGACCCCTTAAGACACTACACAATTAAATTGTCAGTGAGTCCAAAATCAAATGGATTTAGTCGTACAAGCTCATAAATCACAATTATCAATGGGCTTACTATATCAAAAGTATATCTAATTTTTTGTTATAATTCCACCAGAAGTGATTAATAAGGGAGTGGTATAGTGATAAATTTTGGTAAGAGAAAGACGGACGTGGGTCAAAATCTAGTTCGTACAAAATAAAATTAGAAATGGAAGAAAATCCTAGTGCTAGTAGCTACATTCATTAATGACTTTTCTTATTAAAAAAAACTATTAATACAAAATGTGTTTATTAACAATCAAGGAAACCTAAATCACGTTGAATATAATCCACAATAAAGAAAATTCTTGTATAAAAGTTTCTCGTATAAAGATAAAGCTATTTTCAAAATAATAACCATCACTATAACTCTATAATTTTTGAACACTAATGTGAGTTTATATACATGGCATCAGATCCAATTAGAATGAAATTTCCAACATTGTTGGTAAAAAAAAAAATATTAATGGTTTATAATTGAACTCAAGACGTCTTAGTTTCTAAGCCATTAATTTACTTAGTTAAACTAACATGTAGTTGTTAACTTTTAAATAAATATAAATGCCAAACACATTTACACTATGTTTGAAAACTTTGTGAAAAAATGGAAGAAAAATAGAGGAGAAGAAAAATTAAATTTACATTTCCTTGCTTGGATGACAAAAAAGGTAAAGAAAAGTTTAAAAAAAATTTTACTTGTTTGTATGACATAGAAAAAATTACTACTTAGTCTTTGACTTTCTCAGCATAGAAAAAAGACAACAAATTAATTGAGGAGTATTTTGAAATTTTTATCAAAAATTTTCACTTGTGTTTTCATTTTTCTTTCATTCTTGAGAGAAATTTTTTTTGGTGGGACCTACATAAATTTTTCTTTCAAAATTTTCTCCTCCACTTTCTTTCCCTCCTTTCCAAACATAATTTTTTTTATTTTTCTCCAACTTTTTTCTCAATTTTTCTTTACCCATATTTTTCTTCCTTCCCAAACATAGCATTAGGGTTGTTTGGTTCCCCGAAGTAAAAACTTCGAAAATCGATATTTTGCGCACATAATGCGGTGAAGTAGAGCGAAGTAAAAAATTACTTTTTTTTGGTGATTTGAAGAAGTGGACGTTAGTGTTGGAGTGGGTGGGTTCCCAACCTATGTGAAAAATATTCCGGAGTAGGATTGAATATTTCTACATATAATAGGAATACCTCAAATTATTTGGATTGGATATTCCTAAATATAATAGGAATAACTCAATGGATTGAGAGAAAATGAGAGAAAAAATAGCAACAAGATCAATTTCGGGTATTTCTCGTTGTCTTTCTTCTTCGTGGATATAATCTATTTTCTGTTCCAAAAGAGTTGTGGTGACATGTTTGGATCGGTGAAAAGTTTGTAAGGAGTCGGTGTATTTCTTATTCCATTAGTGCAGGCTTTTCAGGGTTGGACTCTGATCGTCCCATGATTTTTTTTGTAAGGATTTTTTACGTCAAAAATCTATGTGTCGTGTTTGGCATTTTTGGTCTGTGCGTTTTGCTATTTTCTCTCGCATGTACTCTCTGGTTTGGGGAACGGTTTTCGCACTTTCGTTCCCAACAAAGTGGTATCAGAGCCAGGTTCTGAAATTTCAGAAGGGTGTCAGGAGTTGACAGGCAAATCAGGAAGAGAGATGGACACAAAGCTGGTGCGCATGGTAAACCTGAACGGTACCAACTATCATTACTGGAGGAGCAAGATAAAGAATCTGCTATTTGTCAAGAAGCTGCACCTGCCGGTATTTGCTTCCGAGAGACCCAATGACAAATCCGAAGAGGACTAAAATTTTGAGCATATACAGGTGTGTGAGTACATCAGGCAGTTCGTTGACAAGAACGTGTACAACCACGTTGCCAGTATTAAGCACGCGAGGACACTATGGGATAAGCTGGATTCTTTGTATGCGAAGAAGACCAGAGTAAATAAATTATTCTTGATCAGGATGATGATGGGTCTGCGGTAAAAAGATGGGGCATCTATTACGGATCAGTTGAGTGAGTTTCAGGGCGTGGTTGACCAGCTATCCTCGATGGAAGTCAAGTTCGACGACGAGGTTCATGGACTATGGCTGCTGTGTACATTGTCAGACTCGTGGAAGACCGTACGAGTGTCTATGATCGTTTCTGCTCCAGAAGGCGTGGTCAGTCTAGAGTTTGCCAAGAGCGAGGTACTGAATGAAGAGATGTGGAGACATTCGCAGGGTACTTCATCCACATCTCACTCAAAGGCGCTTGTTTCAGAGAGCCGCGGAAGGGTTAAAAGCAGGGGTCCAGGCGGTGGCAGAGACAAAAGCAGGAGAAGGTCCAAGGGTCGATACGAGGACTCAGAGTGTTACCATTGTGGCAAGAAGGGCCACATCAAGCGAAACTGTTTTGCTTGGAAGATAGAGAAGAAGGATCACAAGGGAAAGTAAAGTGAGAACACTACAGCGGCGGCCTCGATACATGGAGGCGACATGATCATTGTAGGTGATGAGATACTTATGAACCTCGCCTGCGATGACAACTCTTGACTGGTGGACTCAGGTGCTTTAGTGCACGTATCTCACAACAGGACACTATTTGCTACATACACAACATGGACTGTGGAGTGTTGAAGATGGGTAATAGAGATGTGTCGAAGGCGGTTGCCATTGGAGATGTGAATTTGAGGACAAAGACACGTGCAATTCTTATTCTCAAAGATTTCTGTCATGTCCCTGATATCCGTTTCAACCTGGTGTCGGTTGGAAGGTTAGATTTGGGAACAATCAGTGGAAGCTTTCCAGAGGTTCGATGATGATTGCCGAAGGAAGCAAGAGATCCGGACTCTACTATATGGAAGAGAGCTCACATGGGGAACATGAGGTTAACGCAGCTACTGATGTGTCTACTAAATTGTGGCACAGGCAGCTCAGCCATATCAGCGAGAAGGGGATGAGCTACTTGGTAAACAGGAAGGTGATTCCAGGGTAAAAGTTTACAAAGTTGGAGAAGTACATGCACTGTTTGGCGGGAAAGCAAAATATGGTGTCTTTTCAAAGTCACCCAAGTTCAAGGAAGCCAACATTGTTCGAGTTCATTCACTCGGATGTCTGCGGTCCTATGAAGGTAAAATTTATTGGTGGTGCTTCTTATTTTATAATATTTATTGATGACTGTTCCAGGAAGGTTTGGGTCTATGCCTTAAAGACCAAGGATCAGGTGTTGCCCACTTTCAAGGAGTTTTAGGCCTATGTTGAAAGGAAGACGGGCAAGAAGATGCCATATGTTCGGTTGGACAATCGCGACGAGTATATTGGTCCCTTTTATGCTTATTGTAGAGAGCAAGGGATACTGTCACGACCCAGTCCCAAAATATGTAGGACTAGGAACACATAAGCATGCCAGCCGTATGTATATGGCAACTCCAATATATGGATACCATAATACACACGTACGCTGTAATATGAATAATACTCATATGTGGTATATATTTATTATCACAAGTCACAGAAATACTAATCTCGTCCACACCACAAGTCACAGAAAGAAAATAACTAAACTATAATAAAGAGTCTGAATAATCCAACAATGATAGTCGGATGGAGACAAATCCACTACCAATGACTATATCAAATTAAAATGAGAGAGGAGTAAAATCTCCAACATAAAATAAAGTGATGATAAAAGTGTCAGCTAAAAGATCCGTCGCTAGAGATAATCAAGGATGCTCAGTGGGTAAGGTCTCCTCGGCAGAAAGTAATGTGTCAGGTCCTGGTCCGTACTCCTATGGATACTCCTGGTCGTCTATACCTGGCAAGGGACCAGGTCGCCAGAGGGACATAACAAGATACATAGAAGCAAGCCAATTGAATACAGTAAACATGCATAATAGATGGAAAATATATAAGTACGATGTACAAGACAATCTATATAAAATGCATAGTGAGGACAACTTTTCGACGTATGAACATGGGTAGGCTACTTGATCTAAATTTCATAACTCACACACACATCAGGGGACATCAGAAATCAACATGCCTCGGGGGTAGCGACCAGCACGACACCAAAAATTGGCATACCTCGGGGGTAACGACCAGTGCGATACACTACCGTAGTGCGTGCTAGATACTACAGTTTACCATAGTGGTTATAGCCCATATGCCTACTGATTGTCCTCTCATGATACTAAGTGTCAAGTGTGTGTCAACATACATATAATATATAGTAATGACTGAAAGCAAACGCACATGCAACGAATATGTAAGAATATAATAAACAATGCAAAATACTGTAAATAATTTGGCAAGGTATACTTGCCTGGCAAGAAAGCTATGTAGTCCCAATATCCTGCTCCGAAAGTCGAGCAAAATAATCCAATAGATCCTCGGGGTCAACGTGCACAGGCACGGGAATCGGGGATGACTGCTGTAGGTTATCTCGGCGAGGGTGAGGGGTCCATGATGACGACGACGATAGTGATAATTATGAGGGTGATGATGATGGTTATGTTGATGAAGATGATGATTGGGTGATGATGGTTATTAGGATGATAATGGTGATGAAGGGGGATGATGATATGGATAATGGTGATAATGTGGATAGTGATAGGGATGATGGTGATGACGAGGATGATGATAGGGGTGATGGTGATGACGAGTATGAGATAATTGGGATGATGGTGATGATGTGGATGGTGATTGGGATGATGGTAATGATGTGGATGGTGAAGTTATTAATGGTGATGATGTGGTGATTGATGATGGTGATGGGGTGATTGATGATGATAACAAATGGTGATGATGTGATTATTAGATGATAGTGATGATGATACTCCGGCCAGGGGGGTCCGACAAGGAGGAGGAGGACAGTGGTGATGATGGGTGGTGGACAGGGAGGTCGAGGGAGATGAGAGCAGGGAGGAGTGGAGGTCAGGGAGGAGTGGAGGTCAGGGAGGAGTTCAGGTGGTGGCTGTGCTGGAGTTAATGGTGGTTGGAGGTATCGACTAGTGCGGATGGGTGATGCCGAAAAGAGGAGGAATGACAGGGAAGGGAGAGCAGGGAGTCGTCGTGGTGGATGGTGGTTCAGTCGAGGGGAGGGTGACCGGAGGGGGAGGAGGAGATCGGGGAGAGGTCAGGGTGCAGCGGGAACAGCAGCTCCAGGCGAACGGGACAGCGGGTTAGCGTTCTCCGGTCGGTTGATGGCAGCGGGTCAGCGGGTTATGGCGAGGCGGTTCAACGTTCAGTGGTCCGCGGAGGGGTCTCTGGTCGACGACAGCGGGTTCGGTTGCTGTCGTCGTCGGGATGGTAGCGGGGTCGTCGACGGGGTGCTGGTCGGGAAGAACTCAGGTGAGGAGAGGACGGCGAGGGGAAGAGGAGGAAGGCTGCTCGGGGTATTCTCAGGCGAGCGGCGTCGGGCTCCGACGATGTCGAAGGAGGGAAGAGGGGGTGAACGTGACCGGAGGAAGAAGAAGATGAATAGGAATATGGGGGTCGGCTGATGTATTGAGTTTGGGTTTAGGTAAAAAAGTAAAAAGAAAAAAAGGAAAGGAAAAGTTATGTATTTATACATGTGGGACCTAGGGTTTGATGTTGACCTAGGATTTGGGCTTGGTCAACTTCCTATTTGGGATGGGCCTTGGCTTGACATGGGGATATTTGGAGGCTATAATTTGCATTATTTAAAATGCAAGGCTAAGTTTAAATGAGGGTGATGTTTGGGTGTTTGCATATTCCAAAAATTATGGAAAATTTTCATATGAAGGGAAAATAGGTTTCTTCATGTGTCATGTCCAATGGTGTGGACACCTTAATATATTTTTGCATAAAAACATCTAACAATTGGAAAAATTGCACAAAGATGGAAATTGGTTTAATATTAATTAAAATTAATGCGCAAGGTGTTCTTGAATTAATTAGAAGTACATGAGGATAAAATTAGGTGGGACATAAGTATCATGGACATAGAGGGTTCAGAGTAGAATGTTATCATAAATTGGGTTGCACGAAGCGGGTCAAGATTGTGTCTCCAATATCGATTGGAACGCACAAGGATACAAATTTAGAATTTATTTAGAATTAAATATAAACGTCTGCGATGAATGTCGTGCGACTAAAATATAGTACAAGAGAGCATAATTATAAGTTACACCGAGGTCAGAATAGAAGGCGGGCATGTCTAGGGCAAGAGTGTGAAATTTGTAGGTAAGCAATAGCTACCGTAGTGCTTCAATTATCGAAGCAACGGTAAGGTGCGCTAAGTGATATAAATATTACAAAATTAAATAAATACCGTGTTCTATTTCTATTTGGGTTCAAACTAGCCCTAGTTTCTCTTTCTAAGCCAAGTAGGCCTAATTTTGGGTGAGGGGGCTTATAATCTACCCAACTTAAAATAATTTCGTCCTCAAAATTAAAATAAGGCATGGTTTCTCTCTATCTAATCTCACTTGATCACAATCTAAAGAATTTACCTCAAGTTTTTAACAATGCAATTTTTACCCAACTTAAAATTTACCCATCTATCACTTAAGACTATACATCTGAGAAAATATTCCTTAATTTATTTAATCATGTTATTCAATCCTCAAAGTTTTAACACCAAACATATTACCTATGATATGCCCTTAAGAAATTATAAAAGAGAGTCACCAAGTCATGTGATTAGCCTATGGGGTATATCTAGTACTATCAGTGTATCAACTTATACCAAGCATGAGGTTTCATCTTTCCGAAACAAGGGAAGACGGAAAACAATGATATAGAGTTCAAGAGGGAGGTAATAGAATAGAAGTATGGGGATCAAGGCGTTTAAAGAATTCAAATGGGAATTGTCAAGGCAGTTATGGATTAAAATTCTATTTGGTAATTTCTTATTCACATGCTCATATCAGTACAGTTATGTAACCGATACGATACGCTCAGACATATCTAGAGGGTAAGTACATTCGTCTAAGAAGCTAAGTCAATTTTATCTCAATCCACATAAGTAGTCATGCGAGGGGCGAACCAAGCGCACTATGGTTGATCAGACCATAATACATTAATTCTGAATTGTATTAGTGTGTATACCCAATAATACATATATCATGATCAAGCTCGATAAAAGAGTAAGCTTGCAAAACTAGGCTATAATAGCGGCATAAGTCAAGGTAGTACAGAAAATATAAGTACGCTAGAATTATGATGAGAGAAGTTACAAAATAGTTCAGGTTCATAAAGAAGATAAGACTCTACAGTTGCCATACTAACTCCTTGTCTAAGTCGCTAGTCGACCAAATAGGGGTATGGCCTCTAACTTCTACAGCCTGAATAAACACTATCTTCTTATGCAAGTCTATAGTTGGTATCATTCAGTTATACTTTATCAATGGGTTAAGAGGACTATGTGATACTATGTTGTGAGGCATACTACCCAACTTAAAAGAATTAACTAATATTGTATCGCCTTAAGGATAAAGTAGAAACTCATGTTAGGGTATACGAGAAAAGATATTGGTACTTATTAGGGTATCCTATTATAAAACTCCATAGGTAACGGTCATCTTAAGTCTTAATCATAGTACTCATAGAACAAAAGGGATAATATTAAGAATGGAAGGATTAGGTGGCACGCGTTGAAAGAAAAGACGAACATAATTAGTCGTCGCACAAATAGCGAGCGCTAAGTTTTCAGAGGAACAAGATTTAAATTTAAATAGAAAGACTCTAGATAATATCATAGTTTTATAAGGGAAATGTGGTATGATAATCTCTGTGTTCGAGGTATGATCTAGAGAAATGTTATTTTATTCCTCTTGGCTTCCTAGGGTACTGTCTGCTAACATCAAGACAAGAATCTAAATATATAGTTTTATAATACTATCTCATTATGAAAGTTAGGTTTGGTCCTAATATTAAATCTTGGATTTCTAGTGGTCCCTCAATACTAGGGTCAAACAATATGGTCAAATTTCTAACTACTCTAGTAGTGTTTATACTACTCTCAAGTCTTCATAAATACATCAAGGGGTAATGGTAGACCAATATATAGATAAGGAATGCTAGGGTTCACTAGATATTCTTAACTTAGTGATGTTTCAATACTCTAGTTATATTCTTGGTAGGAATATTACCCTAATTATCATTCTAACAATAAGGGATTCCTATGTTCTAGGGGAAGGCTATACTCAAGGAACTATTAGAAAGTACAGGAATCAAGTAGGATACAATTATTCGGTTAGAATGGATTGGAAGGAAAGTGAATCATAGTCAATTATGGATGAGATCCTATACTCTAATCCTAGTTGCAGGCTTGTTCGGTACAGTAACGTAACAGAGATAATATGCTCTCGACCTGCATGGGCCACCACAAAAATATGTCACGCCCCAGTCCCAAAATACATAGGACTAGGAACACGTAAGTATGCCAGCCGTATGTATATGACAACTCCAATATATGGATACCATAATACACATGTACGCTGTAATATGAATAATACTTATATGTGGTATATATTTATTGTCACAAGTCACAGAAATACTAATCTCATCCACACCACAAGTCACAGAAAGAAAATAACTAAACTAGAATAAAGAGTCTGAATAATCCAACAATGATAGTCGGGTGGAGACAAATCCACTACCAATGACTATATCAAATTAAAATGAGAGAAAAGAGTAAAATATCCAACATAAAATAAAGTGATGATAAAAGTGTCAGCTAAAAGATCCGTCGCTAGAGATAATCAAGGATGCTTAGTGGGTAAGGTCTCCTCGACAGAAAGTAATGTGTCAGGTCCTGGTCCGTACTCCTGCAGATACTCCTGGTCATCTATATCTGGCAAGGGACAAGGTCCTCAGAGGGACATAACAAGATACATAGAAGCAAGCCAATTGAATACAGTAAACATGCATAATAGATGAAAAATATATAAGTACGCTGTACAAGACAATCTATATGAAATGCATAGTGAGGACAACTTTTCGACGTATGGGCATGGGTAGGCTACTCGATCTAAATCTCACAACTCATACACACGTCAGGGAACATCAGAAATTGACATACCTCGGGGGTAGCGACTAGCGCGACACCAGAAATCGACATACCTCAGGGCTAGCGACCAGCGCGACACACTACCGTAGTGTGTGCTAGATACTACAGTTTACCAGAGTGTTATAGCCCATACGCCTACTGATTGTCCTCTCATGATACTAAGTGTTAAGTGTGTGTCAATATACATATAATATATAGTAATGACTGAAAGAAAACACACATGCAATGAATATGTAAGAATATAATAAATAATGCAAAATATTGTAAACAATTTGGCAAGGTATACTTGCCTGGCAAAAAAGTTATGTAGTCCCAATATCCTGCTCCGGAAGTCGTGCATAATAATCCAATAGATCCTCGGGGTCAGCGTGCATATGCACGGGAATTGGGGGTGACTGCTGCAGGTTGTCTCCGGCGAGGGTGAGGGGTCCATGATGACGACGACGATAGTGATTATTACTTGGGTGATGATGATGGTTATGTTGATGAAGATGATGATAGGGTGATAATGGTTATTAGGATGATAATGGTGATAAAGGGGGATGATGATGTGGATGATGGTGATGATATGGATGGTGATAGTGATGACGAGGATGATGATAGGGGTGATGGTGATGACGAGGATGAGATGATTGGGATGATGGTGATGATGTGGATGGTAAAGTTGTTAATGGTGATGATGTGGTGATTGATGATGATGATGGGGTGATTGATGATGATAATGAATGGTGATGATGTGATTATTAGATGATGGTGATGGTGATACTCCGGCCAGGGGAAGGTCCGGCAAGGAGGAGGAGTAGTGGTGGTGATGAGTGGTGGACAGGGAGGTCGAGGGAGATGAGAGCAGGGAGGAGTAGAGGTCAGGGAGGAGTTCAGGTGGTGGTTGTGCTGGAGTTAATGGTGGTTGGAGGTGTCGACTAGTGCGGATGGGTGATGCCAGGAAGAGGAGGAATGACAGGGAAGGGAGAGTAGGGAGTCGTGGTGGTGGATGGTGGTTCAGTCGAGGGGAGGGTGACCGAAGGGAGAGGAGGAGATCGGGGAGAGGTCGGGGTGCAGCGAGAACAGCAGCTCCAGGCGAACGGGACAGCGGGTCAGCATTCTCCGGTCGTTTGAGGGCAGCGGGTCAGCGGGTGATGGCAAGGCAGTTCTGCGTTCAGTGGTCGGCGAAGGGGTCTCTGGTCGACGGCAGCGGGTTCAGTTGCTGTCGTCATCGGGATGGTAGCGGGGTCGTCGACGGGGTGCTGGTCGGGGAGAACTCAGGTGAGGAGAGGACTACAAGGGGAAGATGAGGAAGGCTGCTCGGGGTGTTCTCAGGCGAGGGGCGTCGTTCTTCGGCAAGGTCGGAGGAGGGAAGAGAGGGTGAACGTGACCGGAGGAAGAAGAAGATGAATAGGAATATGGGGGTCGACTGATGTATCGAGTTTGGTTTAGGTGAAAAAGTAAAAATAAAGAAAGGAAAGGAAAAGTTATATATTTATACATGTGGGACCTAGGGTTTGGGCTTGGTCAACATCCTATTTGGGATGGGCCTTGGCTTGACATAGGGATGTTTGGAGGCTTTAATTTGCATTATTTAAAATGCAAGGCTAAGTTTAAATGAGGGCGATATTTGGGTGTTTGCACATTCCAAAAATCATGGAGAAATTTTATATGAAGGAAAAATAGGTTTCTTCATGTGTGATGTCCAATGGTGTGGACACCTTAATGTATTTTTGCATAAAAATGCCCAACAATTAGGAAAATTGCACAAAGATGGAAATTGGTTTAATATTAATTAAAATTAATGCACAAGGTGTTCTTAAATTAATTAGAAGTACATGGAGATAAAATTAGGTGGGACACAAGTATCATGGACATAGAGGGCTCAGAGTAGAATGTTATCATAAATTGGGTTGCACGAAACGGGTCAAGATTGTGTCTCTAATTTCGATTGGAACGTACATGGATACTGTCACGACCCGCACCCGGAAATTCGGGCACGAGTGCGTGGGTACGTCCAGCCTACGCCGCAGAGTCGGCGGTAGTACGCTGTCTAGGTCAAATTCATATTTACTAAACTAGCTCATTCACAAATAACATAGGCAAGATAATAATGGGAAACAGATACTTAAGATTACAATTGAAATAAATGTGACAACAGATTCAAATGTTTAGTACAGAAATCAGAATAAAATCGGGGACAAACCCGATTACTAAGATAAGAAACAGAACTAAAAGATAGCTACTGCTAGCTACTCTGTAGCAGGGGTCTCCTGGGTGGGATCTGGCTCCTCATAAGTATCATTTGTACCCTCATAGGGACCATAATGTGTAGGGGCAAGGTCCTCATCATCGCCTAAATCAACAGATCCAGTCAGGAAAGGAGCAAAGTACACAGTGCACAACAAGATTAAACTAAATATTTATGACAATTAAATTGAATATCATGTTGAGAAACTGCATAATAGAACATCATTATCTCAGAGTTAAAGCTGTAAACAGGAATATGAGAAAGCAGAAATAAATGAGACAGAAAATGAAACTACAACAGTCAGCAAGATATATAACAAGACCAGAAACTATCTGTGTGAACTTGTGTTTGTTTTTAGAATACATAGTTGGCATGTAGGGTTTATAAGGCTAATTCGACCGTCATAAACGGCTATTAAACAGGGAAAATCGAGATCCGACTGATGTACAGTCGCGTACCAACAGCTATTAAACATGGCAGGGGAAAGGGTAAACTACATGCCTTCTAGTATTCTCCCACCCGACATGAAAAACAAGACATGAACTCCAATATTCAAGACATGAATTCCAGTATTCCTAAAACTAGGTGTAATCATCAAGGGTACTAGTAAAGCAGGGAATTAATCATAATATAAAGATTTAACTTGAAGTGCAGGTACTTGCCTGTTGTTTGGATCCAGTTAATTATACTCGGGGAAATTATCCAGAGATGAGTCCAAAAGGTGAAATAGACATTACCATCATGCTCAGAAGATGTCAAATAGCTAGAAACGCCTGTCCTTGGGTCTAATTTGGAGACAAGGGCAAAAACGGTAGTTTCGGGTCAAAACGGGGTCCGCCGGTGGGCCCGCTTTGTACCGAAAAACGTGTCCGGGTCAAGGTCTCCAAATTCACCAAACTTAGTGTCACCAGGTCAGGAACGCTGATACGAACCCAACGGAACTTCCAGATTTGGATTCCGATGAGCCGATCACAAAATCGCCCGTCGAGCAGGGCCTGTGGGGCCCACGACACGCGATTTCGTCAACGTTCTCAGAATCGAACCAAACTTGACCCACAGGACCAGCGTATCACTACGAGTTCGATGGTGCAAGTTTCGTCTCGATCCGACGAGTGTACAAGAAGTTAGGGCAAATTACAGAAAAGTCGGATACGGGGCGATGTCCGCGGATACGCGTTGATTTCGGTGTGCACGCACACCCAAATCAGCTTCCACAAAATCTCACACGTCCGTATCGACGATGCGCACGTATCTGTGAAGACCGCACGCGACCAAGTCATCCCGTTTGGCGGGGCGTACTCAGTTCCGGGGTGAAACAGTGTCTGGTTTTTCCTGTTTTTGGATCGCGGTGTGCGATCTCCATAGGACGCGATGCCCCGAACGGTTTATCCGGGCACCGAGAGGGTCATACAGGCTTCGTAACGCAATTTGCGGAATTAAAAACGGAGCTACGAACAAAAAGTTACACGCACCTGAAGGGAACCCGAAAACTGGGTCGAACCGAGTCCGACACGTGTCCGACTCGTGTCGGACACAGGAATTGAACTAGGGTTAGGGTTAGGGCTCGGCTTTGGGGATTCCGGCGAGGGCGGCGAAGACGACGGCGTGGGCGGCTGGGGATGCGGCGGAGGGGGCCGGGGCAGCGCGGCGGCGCGTTGGGAGGCGGCGGAGGCGGCGGCGGGCGGCGCTGGCTGGTGCTGTTGGTGCTGCTCGTTGCTGCTGCCGGCGGGGGCAGCCAGAGAAGAAGAACGGGGATAGGGGTGTGCGGCTGGGCGGCTCACGGCGGCGAGGTGGCTAAGGCGGTGGAGGTCGGCCTGGAGGCGGGGAGCGGGGTGGTGCATGGTGGGGGAAACGGCGAGGGAGGATGGGGTTTAAATAGGTGGAGGAGGCCGAGGGGCGGAGCCGAGCAAGGCGGCGGAGGAGGCGGATCGAGGGCCTGGCAGCGCGGAGGGGGCGGCGACGTGGCCGGGCATGGCGGAGGGTGGCGGCTGCGTCGCCGGAAAACACGGGGTGAACGGGTCGTGCGGTGACCCGGGGGGAAAGCGGGCTAGCGGGTCTCGGGTCGGGTCTGGCGGATCCGACCCGACCCGCGGGGGGGCTGGGCCGGGGCTGGCCGCTGGGCTCGGCCCACTGGGCCGGGCCGGGCCCAAGAGAAAGAAAGAAAAAAAAATACTAATAATAATAATAATATCAGTTAATTAAATAATTAATTAAAAATAGTTTGAGGCGTTTAAAAATAGGTCTGAGGCCCAGAAAAATCCAGAAACATTACCCTAAGTCCAGTTTTTTATTTTACACCCAAAAATGTTATTTTCATGATATTTTAATATTATTTATTAACAATTAAAAATCATTTAATAATTAAGAACCTTGATTTTAATTTCAGAAAATTCTCAAAAAATTCCAGAAAATTGGAAAAATCCAAGATTTAATAATTTTAAAAATTCAGGGAGTTTACAACCTACCCAACTTATAAAAAAATTCGTCCTCGAAATTTAAGAATAACAATGGGACGAAAGGAAAGGCCGAGAATTAAAATATACCTCAGGGTTCAAAAAGATAGGGGTAGCGTTCTCTAATCTCGTCTTCTCGCTCCCAGGTGGATTCGCCGGGAGAATGGTGCTTCCAAGCTACGCGAACCAGGGAAATGACCTGGTTCCGTAGAACTTTCTCCGATCGATCCAGTATCTCCATGGGTTGCTCTTGGTAAGTCAAACTTGGGCCTACTTCGAGCTCTGAGTGATCCAAAATGTGGCTGGGATCTGACACGTACTTTCTCAGCTATGACACGTGAAAGACGTTATGGACTCCATCCAGAGAGGGTGGCAATGCCAGTCGGTATGCCACTTCTCCGATTTTCTCCTGAATGCCAAAAGGTCCAATAAATCTTGGGCTGAGTTTTCCACTTCTTCCGAACCTAATGGTGCCACGTATCGGAAAAATCTTCAAGAATACCAGTTCTCCAACCTTTAACAAAGTCATAATCAACTCTTAGTTCCATAATCAAAATGTTTAAATTGACTTGAATTTCATAAATTTAATTACCTCAAATTCCAAGGGCCTTCGGTGGCTATTTGCCCAATGTCGTTGCCTGTCTTGAGCCACTCGAAGTCTATCCCTTATTTGTTTTACCTTCTCAGTTGAATCGATCACCATCTCAGGTCCCAGTAAGGCTCTTTCTCCTACGTCGTCCCATGATAGCGGGGTACGACATCTTCGTCCATACAAAGCTTCAAATAGAGTCATCTCAATACTTGCTTGGTAACTGTTATTATAAGAGAACTCCACAAGATGTAGATAGTCTTCCCACGATCCTCCAAAATCCAGAACACATGTACGGAGCATATCTTCAAGGGTCTGGATTGTACGTTCCGATTGTCCATCTGTTTGGGGATGATAAGCTGTGCTGAATTTGAGTTGAGTCCCCAAGCTGGCTTGTAAGCTCTTCCAGAAGTGAGAGGTGAATCTTGAATCTCGGTCGGAGACAATACTTACTGGAACTCCATGCAACCTAACAATATGTCTGATATATAAATCTACCAGCTTCTCTGTAGATAGGCCCACTTTGAAAGGTAGAAAATGTGCAGACTTGGTCAGTCTATCTACTATCACCCAAATTGCATCCTTTCCACTAGGTGTCCTTGGAAGTCCGAAAACAAAATCCATTGTGATATGTTCCCACTTCCACTCCGGAATAGGTAGTGGTTGAAGCAATCCTCCAGGTCTTTGTCTTTCTGCCTTGACTTGTTGGCACACTAAACAATGAGATACGAACCTGGCTACTTCTCTTTTCATGCCATGCCACCAAACATGCGTCCTCAGGTCCTTGTACATCTTGTTGGCTCCTGGATGTATAGAGTATTGTGATCTGTGCGTCTCTTGCATAATTTCTTCTCTTATGTCTCCTTGAGGTACACATAGTCTATCGCCATGCCTCAGTGATCCATCTTCATGAATTCTGAAATCTTCCACTAATCCAGCTTGCACTTGACCTCGAAGGCTTCGTAGCCCTCCGTCTCGAAATTGAGCCTCCTTGATCTTGTCTATTAAGGTAGACTGAATCTGCAAGTTCATCATTTGGCCTTCTTTTCCTGGGATAATTACCTCAATACCTAAGCTTTCCAGGTCCTCGAGCAAGTGTCTGTCCATAGTCAAGTACATCGCCATAGGATATCTGCTTAGAGCATCAGCAACAACATTGGCCTTCCCAGGGTGATATTGAAGGGTGATATCAAAGTCTTTCATTAGTTCCAGCCACCTTCTTTGCCTCATGTTCAGCTCTTTCTGAGTGAAGATATATTTTAGAATTTTATGGTCCGTAAATATTTCTACCATTTCTCCATAAAGATAATGCTTCCATAGCTTAAGAGCAAAGATGACAGCTGCCAGTTCTAAATCATGAGTTGGGTAGTTCTTTTCATAAGGTCGAAGCTGTCTAGAGGCATATGCTATTACTTTCTTGTTCTGCTCCAATACACAACCTAGACCTTTTCCAGAAGCATCACTATAAATAGCGAATCCTCCGGTTCCAGAAGGTAAGGTCAGAATAGGGGCAGTAGTCAGCCTTTTCTTCAATTCCTCAAAAGCATGCTGACATTCATCAGTCCAGGTGAACTCTTCATCCTTCCTTGTTAATTTTGTCATGGGTTCAGCAATTCTAGCAAAGTCCTTCACAAACTTTCGATAGTAGCCAGCTAGTCCCAGGAAGCTTCTAATTTTTGCTACCGAGTCTGGAGTGGGCCAGGATTCTACTACCGCTATCTTCTTAGGATCCACTGCTATTCCATCTCCAGTCACAACATGTCCCAAGAATTCTACTTTGTCTAGGAAGAAAGCACATTTAGATAATTTTCCAAAAAGTTTTTCCTTCCTCAAAGTCTCTAATGCTAGCCTCAAATGTTCTTCATGTTCTTCGGGGGTCTTGGAGTAGATCAAAATATCATCAATAAAGACCACTACAAATTTGTCTAGATATTGCTGAAAGACTTTGTTCATTAAGTTCATAAAAACTGCTGGAGCATTCGTCAACCCGAACGGCATTACTAAGAATTCGTAGTGTCCGTTCCGGGTATTGAAAGCAGTTTTAGGGATGTCTTCCTTTCTCACCCTTACTTGGTGGTAACCAGACCTCAAATCAATCTTTGAAAATACCCGAGCTCCACTTAACTGATCAAATAAGTCATCTATCCTGGGTAGGGGATACTTATTCTTAATTGTTAAGGCATTCAAGGCCCTATAGTCAATACACATTCGGGATGTTCCGTCCTTCTTGGGCACAAATAATACTGGAGCTCCCCAGGGTGAGACACTAGACCTAATGAAACATTTGTCTTCTAGCTCTTTGATTTGCTCATTTAGTTCTATTATCTCCTTCTTGTTGATTCTGTAGGGATTTTGAGATACTGGTGCTGCTCCCGGCACTAAGTCAATAGAGAATTCAACTTCTCGGTCTGGGGGTAAGCCTGGAAGATCCTCAGGGAAGACATCAAGGTATTCAGAGATGATAGGTAGCGGCAATTCTTCTGTTACTAGGGCTCCACAAATTTTGTTACTACCCATTTCTCTAGAACCTCTAGCAAATTCAAATTCTGGCTTGTCAGGAGGCCTGAAGATTACACTACCTCTGTGGCAGTCTATAGTGGCATGATGTTGACTCAACCAATCCATACCCAGTATAACATAAAAACTGGGCACTGGCATTACGAGTAGCCTAGCATACAGTTCTCTTCCACATAATGTAATAGGACAATTGTTACAGGCATCACTAACCGAAATAATTCCTCCACCGGTAATGATCTTATTACAATTCCTAAGGGGTTTAGTGATTAAGCTATGCTTCATAAGAAAATCTACTGACATGAATGAATGTGAAGCTCCAGAGTCAAATAAAGTAATAGCTGGTATTGAATTTATAAGCACAGAACCTGTGATCACGTCTGCTGTGGCTTCAGCTTCTTCCAGAGTCATTGCATAAGCACGGCCTTGCTGCGGTGCACCCCTCTGTTGCTGCTATTGGTGCTGAGCAAAGCGTTGTTGTTGTGTTGGAAGCGGGGGTCCCCTCTGCTGTGCTGCTGGGGCCCTGGCCTGGACTAGAGCCTTTGGTGCAGCGGTGCATCCTTGAGCAGCAGGACAGTCCCTCATTTGATGCGCTGCTGAGCCGCAGTAGAGGCAGGTACCTAGCCTCTTCCTGCAGACTTGCCAAGTATGATCTGGTTTTTGGCAAAAGTTACAAGCAGCAGCTTGTTGGTTCTGTCCTTGAGCCTGGTGTTGGGGTGCTGGAGCTCGAGGGAGAGGACGCTGAGTTTGCTGCGGGGCCCTCTGTTGTTGCTGTTGTTGAAAAGGGCATTTGTTGGGTCCCGCATTTCTGGTATCTCTCTCTCATTTTAGTTTATGCCCCATGTCTCTCTCAATGCCTTGTGCCACGCTCAGGATTTCCTCATAGGTGCGAGCTCGGCTGGTGGTGACAGCAAGGCGAATATCCGGAGACAGCCCCTTCTTGAATCTGCGGGCTCTGTCCTCCGGGGTACGAACCATGTACTCCGCAAAGTGGCTCAACCTGCTAAATTCAGCAGTATACTCATCAACAGACAGGTTACCTTGTTCCAGTCTCTCGAATTGGCTTTCGAGAGCTTCCCGAGCCACTTCGGGGTAGAATTTCTCCTTGAATAGCCTCTTGAAGTCCTCCCAGGTGAGGTCAGGAGCAGATAGTTGGGGTTCATCTCTGAACCAGGTTCGAGCAATGTCGAACAGTTGCAGGCTTGCAGACTCCACTTTGAGATCATCAGGGACCCGAGCAGTCTTCAGGAGTCTCTCGACATTCTCTATCCACTCATCGGCATAGAGAATGCCCTCAGTTTCGTAGAATTCCAGGGGTCTAAGGTTCTTGAAGTCTTTGGCACTCCCTGGCCTCTTGAGTGGCGACTCCTGGGACCTAAGAGCTTCTGAGAGGCTGGTCCACAGAAGTGCAGTCTGTTCTTTCTGGGATTCCATCAGTCCCTGGAACACTCCAAGTAGTTGTGCCCCATCCAGAGTAACTGCCGAAACAGATGAAGGCGGCGGGAGTGCAAGAGTCTCGGGCACATTTTGCTCCGCTGGTTCTGATGTGCCTCCTACTGTGTTCCTTGTCTGGACCATTCTGAAAGATTAAGGGACAAGGAGATCAGAATAGATTACTTGAAAATCAAAGGCGATAGGAAAATTGAGCAAAAATGATATCAAGAATTGAAATAAGGACCCTATACTGTGAATCAGCTTTTCCTAGAATCGTCAATCTTATTCCATACCCTGTCCTAGGGTATTACCCTATTTAAGAATAGGACCTGCATGGGCCACCATAAAAACGTGTCACAACTCGCACCCGGAAATTCGGGCACGAGTGCGTGGGTACGTCCAGCCTACGCCGCAGAGTCGGCGGTAGTACGCTGTCTAGGTCAAATCCATATTTACTAAACTAGCACATTCACAAATAACATAGGCAAGATAATAATGGAAAACAGATACTTAAGATTTCAATTGAAATAAATGTGACAACAGATTCAAATGTTTAGTACAGAAATCAGAATGAAATCGAGGACAAACCCGATTACTAAGATAAGAAACAGAAATAAAAGATAGCTACTGCTAGTTCCTCTGTAGCAGGGGTCTCCTGGGTGGGATCTGGCTTCTCATAAGTATCATTTGTACCCTCATAGGGACCATAATGTGTAGGGGCAAGGTCCTCATCATCGCCTAAATTAACAGATCCAGTCAGAAAAGGAGCAAAGTACACAGTGCACAACAAGATTAAACTAAATATTTATGACAATTAAATTGAATATCATGTTGAGAAACTGCATAACAGAACATTATTATCTCAGAGTTAAAGCTGTAAACAGGAATATGAGAAAGCAGAAATAAATGAGACAGGAAATGAAACTACAACAGTCAGCAAGATATATAACAAGACCAGAAACTATCTGTGTGAACTTGTGTTTGTTTTTAGAATACATAGTTGGCATGTAGGGGTTTATAAGGCTAATTCGGCCGTCATAAATGGCTATTAAACAAGGAAAATCGAGATCCGACTGAGGTACAGTCGCTTACCAACAGCTATTAAATATGGCAGGGGAAAGGGTAAACTACATGCCTTCTAGTATTCTCCCACCCGACATGAAAAATAAGACATGAACTCCAATATTCAAGACATGAATTCCAGTATTCCTAAAACTAGGTGTAATCATCAAGGGTACTAGTAAAGCAGGGAATTAATTATCATAATATAAAGATTTAACTTGAAGTGCAGGTACTTGCCTGTTGTTTGGATCCAGTTAATTGTACTCTGGGAAATTATCCAGAGATGAGTCCAAAAGCTAAAATAGACATTACCATCACGCTCAGAAGATGTCAAATAGATAGAAATGCCTATCCTTGGGTCCAATTTGGAGACAAGGGCAAAAAGGCAGTTTCGGATCAAAACGGGGTCCGCTGGTGGGCCCGCTTTGCACCGAAAAACGTGTCCGGGTCAATGGTCTCCAAATTTATCAAACTTAGTGTCAACAGGTCAGGAACGCTGATACGAACCCAACGGAACTTCCAGATTTGGATTTCGATGAGCCGATCACAAAATCGCCCGTCTAGCAGGGCCTGTAGGGCCTACGACACGCGATTTCGTCAACGTTCTCAGAATCGAACCAAACTTGACCCACAGGACCAGTGTATCGCTACGAGTCCGATGGCGCAAGTTTCGTCTCGATCCGACGAGTGTACAAGAAGTTAGGGCGAATTGCAGAAAAGTCGGATACGGGACGATGTCCGCGGATACGCGTTGATTTCGGTGTGCACGCACACCCAAATCAGCTTTCGCGAAATCTCACACGTCCGTATCGACGATGCGCACGTATCTGTGAAGACCGCACGCGACCAAGTCGTCCCGTTTGGCGAGGCGTACTCAGTTCCGGGGTGAAACATGGTCTGGTTTTTCCTGTTTTTGGATCGCGGTGTGCGATCTCCACAGGACGCGATGCCCCGAACGGTTTGTCCGGGCACCGAGAGGGTCATACAGGCTTGGCAACGCAATTTACGGAATTGAAAACGGAGCTACGAACAAAAAGTTACACGAACCTGAAGGGGACCCAAAAACAGGGTCGAACCGAGTCCGACACGTGTCCGACTCGTGTCGGACACAGGAATTGAACTAGGGTTAGGGTTAGGGCTCGGCTTTGGGGATTCCGGCGAGGGCGGCGGAGACGACGGCGTGGGCGGCTGGGGATGTGGCGGAGGGGGCCGGGGCAGCGCGGCGGCGCGCTGGGAGGCGGCGGAGGCGGCGCTGGCTGCTGCTGCTGGTGCTGCTCGTTGCTGCTGCCGGCGGGGGCAGCCGGAGAAGAAGAACGGGGAGAGGGGTGTGCGGCTGGGCGGCTCACGACGGCGAGGTGGCTAAGGCGGTGGAGGTCGGCCTGGAGGCGGGGAGCGGGGTGGTGCACGGTGGGGGAAACGGCGAGGGAGGATGGGGTTTAAATAGGTGGAGGAGGCCGAGGGGCGGAGCCGAGCAAGGCAGCGGAGGAGGCGGATCGAGGGCCTGGCAGCGCGGAGGGGGCGGCGACGTGGCCGGGCGTGGCGGAGGGCGGCGGCTGCGTCGCCGAAAAACGCGGGATGAACGGGTCGTGCGGTGACCGGGGGGGGGAAAGCGGGCTAGCGGGTCTCGGGTCGGGTCTGGCGGATCCGACCCGACCCGCGAGGGGGCTGGGCCGGGGCTGGCCGCTGGGCTCGGCCCACTGGGCCGGGCCGGGCCCAAGAGAAAGAAAGAAAGAAAAAATAAAAAATAAAAAAAATACTAATAATAATAATAATAATATCAGTTAATTAAATAATTAATTAAAAATAGTTTGAGGCGTTTAAAAATATGTCTGAGGCCGAGAAAAATCCAGAAAAATTACCCTAAGTCCAGTTTTTTATTTTACACCCAAAAATGTTATTTTTATAATATTTTAATATTATTTATTAACAAATAAAAATTATTTAATAATTAAGAACCTTGATTTTAATTTCAGAAAATTCTCAGAAAATTCCAGAAAATTGGAAAAATCCAAGATTTAATTATTTTAAAAATTCAGGAGGTTTACAGATACAAAGTTAGAATTTATTTAGAATTAAATATAACGTCTGCGACGAATGTCGTGCGACTAAAATGTAGCACAAGAGAGCATAATTATAAGTTATACCGAGATCAGAATATAAGGCGGGCATATATAGGGCAAGAGTATAAAATTTGTAGGTAGGCAATGGCTAGTGTAGTGCTCCAATTATCGAAACAACAGTAAGGTGAGTTAAGTGATATAAATATTACAAAATTAAATAAATACCGTGTTCTATTTCTATTTGGGTTCATTCAAACTAGCCCTAGTTTCTCTTTCTAATCCAAGTAGGCCTAATTTTGGGTGAGGGAGTTTACAAATACGACACAAAAAGACTCCACCAAAGACACCGCAGCTCAACGGTGTAGCGGAGTGGATGAACATGATGCTAATGGAGAGGGTACGGTATTTCCTGTCAGAAGCAAACTTGTCAGGCAACTATTAGGGTGAGGCTGTCACGCCCCAGTCCCACAATACCGAGGGACTAGCCATGTGGTAATGGCCAGCAGCACACACCAATGGGCAAACCCAATTTAATGGACCCGTCAGGGTATACTTAAGCTGTAAAACAACTATAAAGGTCTATGATACTAATCTCATCAACAGAAATAAATACAATCAAATATCAAAATAATCAAAATAAAATATAATCTAACAACAAGTCTCAATAAAATATCTCGGGGAATAACCCGAGAATGAGTTTGATACATTAATTCAATAAACAGGAAACAACAGAAATAATTGAGTATAGAAAAAAGCGTATACTCAGGAGAAATCCTCGGCGATCACCTCATCCTCTGGTTCTGGTACTGCTCCAATGTCTACTCATGTCCCGTATACCTCGGGGTAGATCTCCTCTGCTAAACCTGGGAACATAATTCGGATTTCAGGTCCTAAGGGGACATAGCAAGGTACAAGAATAACTCAAGCCAAATAAATGCAGTATAATAATAAATGAATCAATAAGGTAAACTATGTAACCAGCTAAGTGATATAGAAAATGAGAGCATCACTAGAACTCAGGCTGAGACTACTACAAGCTCTGTGTCAGAGAGCCGGTAGCAGTGATATCATGTAGGAGCCTAGCTCGACGTGGCTACGGCACCGTAATAATATAATCAACCTGTAGCATGTGTGTCTCTTCCCACCCAATGTAATCACATGTATCATGTCTACGACGTCTCATGTCCATGTCACGCAAGATCATGACTTCTAACTGATGCAGCGAGTCATAATGATAGCTAAGCATATGTAATATCTATGTCATAAATCCTGTAGCCTATACAGAATCACCATGAATATCTCAGGAAGATTCTGTCTCATGAACAGTGTCAAGTATCATATGGTATGACGTACTTGATAATGCAAGCACGAAGATATATAGGGTTGCGATATCAATCTCTAGTGACGTTACACAACTCCGCGTACAGTGTTGACATCCAAATATTATTCGGACCCTAAGCAATGTCACATGGTCCTAGGTTAAACAGATACATCATATAAATAATTCAAGGGAATAATATAATACAAAGGCTGCAAGTATGGCAAGGTACAATTGCCTGGTGCTTGCATTCCAACAGTTGCTCCGATATCCAAGGGATCTTCAAACACTCCTCCGGTTGCTGAAATAAATGTTACCATCATGCTCAGAAGACATCAAATAGCTAGAATTGCCAGTCCATAAGTCCAATTTGGACATAGGGGCAAACTTGACAGTTTCTGGTCAAAGCGGGGTCCACATGTGGCCCACTTCGTACCAAAAAATGTGCCAGAGACAAGGTTCTCCAAATTCGTCAAACTTAGTGTCTACAAGTCCAGAACGATGATACGAACCCAAGGAATATCCAGAACTTAATTTTGATAAGCCGATCACAAAATTGCCCGTCAAGTGGAGCTGTAGGGTCCACGATACGGAATTTTGTCAACGTTCTCAGAATCGAACCAAACTTGGGTCACAGGACCAGCGTATTGCTACGAGTCTGATGGTGTAAGTTTCGTTTCAAAATAATGAGCACACACGAAGTTACAATGAGTTTCAGAACAGGGATGATACGGGGCATTGTCGACAGATACGCGTTGATTCCGGTATGCACGCACATCCAAATCAACTTTCACCAAATCTCACACGTCCGTATTGACGATGCACACCTTTTGGTGAAGTTTGCACAAGACCAAGTCACCTCGTTTAGCGGAGCGCACCCAGTTTCAGGAAAAAATAGGTTTTTAAAGACCAAGTTTTTGGTCGATTTCATCTGCGAATAAATCACAATCTAAAACACCATAAATTAAACTAATTATAGGGTTTAAAACTTAGTTATGTTATCTAATTAACTGTTCAAACAGAATTCAAAAATAATAAACAGGTTGGAAGAAAAATGACCGTAAACTTGTGAGTTCGGGGCGATTTTTGAATTTCAGAAATTGGTTTATTTTTTCTTTTTTTGCGTCGCGCTTTGCGACCGACACAAGACGCGATACCCCGAACGAGTTGCACGGGTTTCGAGAGGGTCACGTGGTCTATGCGTAGGTTTTGACAGAACAAAATACGGATCAATATGCAGGATGTTACATACGCGGGAAGGCAGGTACCTTGATGACATATGCTGTCGTTAGGAGACGGTGCGGCGCGGCGGTTACTGTGTGCTGCGGTGGCGGCTCTCGTCAGTGGTGGCTGCTGTCATATTCCGATTTTGCCGAATCGTAGGGGCATCCCCCGGCGTGACCGCCGTGCGGGCCTAGGGTTGCGCCCGCACAAGGCTTTAATATTTTGCATAATGAGCACATATTCAGAGTACGCAGATAAATTGAAACACAGATTTGAAACATGGAAAAGTTCTCTTTATTAATAATGAACATCTATTACAAACTCTTGAACGAGTCAGCTAATTTGCCACACGGGCTTACAAAAGTGTTGACTCAAAATGAAATAGCAGTCCTGTATATTACAACCCTTTACTAAACTTCAAAATATATAGACCTCCGGGATGGAGGACGGCTTTGCCTCAAAGCTGTATTGTGTACAGAGTTGCAAGCTTCTTTTTTCAAAATGCTTCAAGGGGGCGCAATCAGGATGCGCCTACAGCTGGACTGGATCAGAAAAGACGACTTCGGCTCCTCGCTCGGTTTGCCTTAGTGTGGAGAACCTGTTTCAACGAGGGTCAACATGTCAAAATATACTGGTGAAGGTGAGCTAACCGAACTATACCAATCAATACATTGTTTTAATGAAGCATGCATATTTTGTGGGTTTCTATCTTGCCTTAGTTCATTTACAAGCACCAGTATATTTATAGAATACCGAAATGAACTTACCACCGTTCGATGGCTTTTACCTGTCCGTCTGAACCACCTGCACAATACTTACCATACTTTCCCTGCCACAAAGACACAAGTTAGTTTACAACATGTTTAAATATACACGAGGATCACTGGCATGATTGCCATAATGGACGTAACTGAGGACAAGGATACCATGCTACGAGAGTACACGATGCGCTGCAAGCTATCCTGTCCCGTACACGACGACTACACACGAGTTCCGCCTGGATCGGATCGGAGCCAGTGCCCCAGCGACCGTCCGCAGAACAAATACCTTATGCACAAGTTGTCCATGATCGAACACGATTAACAAGTTAATAATTTATGCAGTTGAGGCAACACGAGTACAAGAACACGAGTACACGACAAGCAGTAATACATGATTCATTTTGCATAGCCTCCCTGAATAATTATGCATATACAAGATATGATCCATACTTAGCACGGTTTATGGAATATTTGCAATGAGCTAGCATACGATAAGATAACAGTTCACAAGTTTGATTGATAAGCAAAATAATCCAAGCCTATTTTCTTTTTATCTTGGTATCTTTTATTATTACTTGGTATCGTCTGATCGGGGCAAACAAGGATGCAATATTATTAGTTATAAAGACTGGAAGCAGGGCTAGCTAATCGGGTTGGTAGCCACTCACTTAGATGGTTTGAAGTGAGAAAGAAAGAGGCGCTTCACGACTCCGCTCGTAAGCCGCCTACTGCTCGTTCACCTGCATCACGAACAGCTTGATCAATACTTCTTCCTCTCTTTCCAATCTCGGAATTGAAGTGCAGTTTAATGAACGAAAACAATAAAATCCATCGAAACCGTTCAAGAAAAACAAGCAAATCCCAAAACTAACTCAAAGCATGAAAGCAACAAGTGATATCAAAATTTGAGGCAATAAAAGATAGCAGCAGAGAGGTCCCTCCTGACTCTGCCGCTAAGTCGATCCCTGGGGCACGGTCCACTGAATATGAGAATCGATTTCGAAGAAATAAATCCATAACGAGGATGAGTTATTATTTCAATCTATCCCGATCGAACTATACCGTCTTGTGTTTCTTAGCCGCGCTCCCCGCACCGGGGGAACGGGGCGCTATATCCTACCCAACTAATTGGAAGTTTCATCCTCGAAACTTAGGAATAGGGTCTACCTCTAAGGAACATTACGTCGAGGACGACGATCAGGAAGGTTCGAACAGGAATTAATGGCATGGCCTGGTTTTCCACAAGCGAGGCATAACCCAAGTCTCAAGCGGCAATCTTTCTTATCGTGTCCAAGCTTTTTGCAGAATTGACACGTATTGCTCCAATCCCTTATTTGCCGACCACCGTTGTTTCGTCGCTTTGCATCGTTGTTTCCTCTCTCGTTGCTTTGGCGTTTGTGATTGTAGGTATGCACAACGCCGGCAGAAACGTGAGGATAGTGCGGTTCAAGAGATAAAGCATGATTCATAACTCTCCGCATGGTCTCGTACTGATGAACGACTACGTGCGCATAGATGTTAGGGCGTGGACCACCTTCAAACCTTCTAGCTCAACTCGCTACATCAGGTAAATAGGCCCTAGCGAATTTGGAGAGTCGGTTGAATTCGGCGGAGTACTGTTTAACTGTCATGATGCCTTGCCTCAGTTGCACGAACTCGTTCTCCATTTGACGTTGTACTGGAGGGGGTATAAACTCCTCTTCAAACGCGGCACAAAAAGTCATCCACGAGATCGCCTCCTCTCCATGGTCAAATTGGAGAGATCGTCGATGCACGTCCCACCAATCGTGCGTGTTGAGGCGGAGCTGTAGTTGCGCGCAGGCGACATGCTTCTCTTCGGGGACCTCTAGCAGAGCGAAGTGGTCTTCAAGTTCGGCCAAACAATCTAGAGCTACGACTGGGTCCTCAGTCCCGTTGAATGGGGTATTGCAGACTTTCTTGAAGTGGCCAAAGTCGAAGGCAGACACGTCCCTCGGCCCTGGAATTTGTGGCGTCTCTACTTCAAGCACGGGCTATTCCACCGGAGTCGTTGCTGTTGCGGCGGAATGGTTGGAAGCCAAAGTCTAAACGATCTGTTGCAGGGCATCTACCTGCTTCTGTTGGACTGAGAATCGAGCTTCTATATTGTCTTGAAACTTGAGCTGACTCTCCTCTGCCCGCTTTTCGGCCCGTTCATAGCGAGCCTCGTCCCTTTGTTGGTTTGCCTCCAACATCCGCAATATTTGCTTGGTGGGATCGATGCTTGGCATGGCTCGCTAGCTTCCTGAACTTCCCGAAGTACCCAAACTACTTCCTTGGCCTTGTGTTTCATCCGGTGTTTGTGCTGTGGATTGCGCTGGTGACATTCCTTCAAAAGAAGGTAAATTATATTATGATCATAATGTATTATGGACTCATTGCATGAACGTATCTTATTTTGGCCTAGCGAGTTCAAGATTCGCACATGAATTAATCGTTAAAGAAACTTTTCCAGTGCGAGAGTCTAAGGAAATTGAATCTGTGCTCTAATACCACTATGTCATGCCCCAATTTTGCCGAATCGTAGGGGCATCCCCCGGCGTGACCGTCGTGCGGGCCTAGGGTTGCGCCCGCACAAGGCTTTAATATTTTGCATAACGAGCACATATTCAGAGTACGCAAATAAATTGAAACACAGATTTGAAACATAGAAAAGTTCCCTTTATTGATAATGAACATCTATTACAAACTCTTGAATGAGTCAGCTAATTTACGGCACGGGCTTACAAAAGTGTTGACTCAAAATGAGATAGCAATCCTGTACATTATATCTCTTTACTAAACTTCAAAATGTATATACCTCCGGACTGGAGGACGGCTTTGCCTCGAAGCTGCATTGTGTACAGATTTGTAAGCTTCTTCCTTCAAAATGCTTCAAGAGGGCGCGATCAGGATGCGCCTACAGCTGGACTGGATCGGGAAAGATGACTTCTGCTCCTCGCTCGGTTTGCCTTAGTGCGGAGAACCTGTTTCAACGAGGGTCAGCATGTCAAAATATACTGGTGAAGGTGAGCTAACCGAACTATACCAATCAACACGTTGTTTTAATGAAGCATGCATATTTTGTGGGTTTCTATCTTGCCTTAGTACATTTACAAGCAACAGAATATTTATAGAATACTGAAATGAACTTGCCACTGTTCGGTGGCTTTTACCTGTCCGTCTGAACCACCTGCACAATACTTACCATGCCTTCCCTGCCACGAAGATACAAGTTAGTTTGCAACAGGTTTAAATATACACGAAGATCACTGGCATGATTGCCATAATGGACGTAGTCGAGGACAAGGATAGCATGCTACGATAGTACACGATGCGCTGCAAGCTATCCTGTCCCGTACACGACGACTACACACGAGCTCCGCCCGGATCGGATTGGTGCCAGTGCCCCAGCGACCGTCCGCAGAATAAATACCTTGTTCACAAGTTGTCCATGATCGAACACGATTAACAAGTTAATAATTCATGCAGTTGAGGCAACACGAGTACAAGAACACGAGTACACGACAAGCAGTAATACATAATTCATTTTGTATAGCCTCCCTGAACAATTATGCATATACATGATGTGATCCATACTTAGCACGGTTTATGGAACATTTGCAACGAGCTAGCATATGATAAGATAACAGTTCACAAGTTTGATTGACAAGCAATATAATCCAAGCCTATTTTCTTTTTATCTTGGTATCTTTTATTATTACTTGGTATCGTCTGATCGGGGCAAACAAGGATGCAAGATTATTAGTTGTGAAGACTAGAAGCAGGGCTAGCTAATCGGGTTGGTAGCCACTCACTTAGATGGTTTGAAGTGAGAAGGAAAGAGGCGCTTTACGACTCCGCTCGTAAGCCGCATACTGCTCGTTCACCTGCATAACGAACAGCTTGATCAATACTTCTTCCTCTCTTTCCAATCTCGGAATTGAAGTGCAGTTTAATGAACGAAAATAATAAAATTTATCGAAACCGTTCAAGGAAAACAAGCAAATCCCAAAACCAACTCAAAGTACGAAAACAACAAGCGACATCAAAATCCGAGGCAATAAAAGATAGCAGCGAAGAGGTCCCTCCTGACTCTGCCGCTAAGTCGATCCCGGGGGCACGGTCCACTGAATATGGAAATCGATTCCAAAAAAACAAATCCATAACGAGGACAAGTTCTTGTTTTAATCTATCCCGATCGAACGATACCGTCTTGTGTTTCTTAGCCGCGCTCCCCGCACCGGGGGAACGGGGCGCTACAGCTGATGTGGCCGTCGGGTCGGCGAATGCTGACGACGAAGCTGGAGGATCTTGGGGTGGCGAGGGTTGCAGTGAAGTCGTCGTTGCCGGAGCTCGGTGTAGCGACGGAGGAGGCGTCGGGTGAAGTGGCGGTGGAGGTGGAGCGGTGATGGCGGTTGTGGTTGCGGTGTAGGGGGTCGGGGGGTTTAAATAGGAGAGGAAATGGGAGAGGCGGTGGAGCGGGGAGGCCGGAGCGGGGGTCGTGGGGTTGTGGGCGGGGTCGAGCGGCGGAGGCGGGGGTCATGGGCCGGCGAATTAGGCAGGAGGGAATCGTGGGTCTGTGGTTGGGGTTAGCGGGTAGGCGGGTAGCCGGGTAAGCGGGTCGGGTCCAGACCCGACCCGTTAGGTTTAGGGTTTGGGTCGATTAGGTTTGTTTGGATCCGGTCCGGTTCTTTTTGGGTCGGTTTAATCCTGTTTAACCCGGTTTAGGTTGGTTTAATTAAGACATGGGCTTTTAGCTATTAAAAAATAATTTTTTAGCCCAAATAATTTTAGAAAAATTATACAACAACCAATAATTAATTATGCACCCAAAAAATATAATTTTTGTAATATTTTAATACTTAATTTAATACATAAAATATTAATCTCTGAAGGACATTTTTAATAATTAAATAAAAATTACCAAAAATCCAGAAAATTCATTTTTTAAAATTAAAAAAATAGGGTATTACAGAGGCACTTTACACAGCTGCTTATGTTATTAATTTATCTCCTAGTGCTACTTTGTTGGGTGATGTTCCTGATAAAGTATGGTATAACAAAGAGCCGTCATACAATCACCTGCGAGTGTTTGGTTGTAAGGCTTCCGTGCATGTACCGAAGGATGAGAGATCCAAACTTGAGCCAAAGTCGAGGTGGTACGTTTTTGTCGGCTACGGTCGGGATGAGTTTGGCTATAGACTCTTCAAACCAGTAGGAAGAAAGCTCTATAGAAGCATGGACGTGGTATTCGTCGAGGATCAGACCATTACCAACACTCAGGATTCCGAGATGCCTTTTGAGGCTGAAGAATTGCCTGAGTTTGAGTCATTTTGCTTCGAGTAGTTTCTAGAGGACATCGCAGAGGATCCAGTTATGGGGGAGCCAGTGCATGGAGTTGCTCCCAACCTTGATCATCAGTCTGCTGATGGTGGTTAGGGTGACCCTCTAGGGGATGAGCATGCCGAGGAGGCAGTTCTTGGAGCGGAGGAGGCTGTAGATATACAGCCAGCACCAGTGGTTCCGTTGAGGAGGAGCGATAGAGAACATCGACCATCTATGAGATACTCACCGGGTGAGTATGTTCTACTGACTGACGGAAGAGAATCCAAAAATTTTGCAGAGGATAAGGAAGACGAACACAGGCAGGAGTGGTTGGAGGCCATGCAGGAGGAGATGGGTTCCTTGGAGGCTAACTCTACTTATGATCTGGTACGATTGTCAAAGGGTAAGAAGTCTTTGAAGAATCGATGGGTGTTCAGAGTGAAGCAGACAGATGATGCTACTCACCCTCGATACAAAGCGAGACTGGTAGTTAAAGGCTACGGTCAGCGGAAAGACATAGATTATGATGAGATCTTTTCGCCAGTCGTCAAGTAGTCATCTATACGGGTGGTGCTAGCATTGGCAGCCAGTTTTGACTTGACGGTCAAGCAAATGGACGTAAAGATGGTATTACTCCACGGTGATCTTGAGGAGGAGTTGTACATAGAGCAGCCAGAGGGATTCTGTGAGAAGGGCAAGTCACATAGGGATGTACGTATCAGGATCGCAATAAAACGCAGGTAGGTAGGAAAGGGTCATTCTAAAAGGCACAAATTTAAACTGCAATCTAATCTAATAATAGGGTTTGGTAATTACCCAAAAAAACAAACAGAAATGGTTACAAAAACAATATACTTCGTATTTATACTAAGCACGAGGTTTCGTCTTTCCGAGATAAGGGAAGACGATAAACAATAATCAAGAGTTCAAGGGGGAGGCAATAGATTAGAAGTATAGGATTTCAAGGTGTTTAAAGAATTCGAGGAAAATTGTCAAGGCAGTTGTGGATTGAAATGCTATTTTGGTAATCCCTAATCACATATTCGGATCAGCACGGTTACGTAACTGATACGATATGCTAAGGCATCTCTAACGGGCAAGTACATCTATCTACTAATCACTATATATCTCAATCCACGTAAAGTAGTTATGCGAAGGGCGAACCAAGTGCACTATGGTTGATCAGACCGTAATACACTGATTCTGAAATGTATTAGTGTAGTACTCCAATAATACATCTCTCAAGAACAAGCTTGACAAGGAATAAGCTTGCAAAACTAGGCTATAATAGCGGCATAAGTCAAGGTAGTAAGGTAAATATAAGTACGCTAGATTATGATGTGAGAAGTACAAAATAATTCATATTCACAAAAAGACAAGACTCTACAAAATCTACAATTATTATTCTAACTCCTTGTCTAAGTCGCTAGTTGACCTAAAAGAGGTATGGCCTTCTAAGTTCTACAATCTTAATATACATAATAGGTTGTCCGCCTAAAACAGAGATTCCAAGAAAGTCCGCATAAAGTAGGGGTTCGAGGTTGTCTGCGTAAAACAGAAATTTTTAAGTTGTTTAGCGCAAGATAGGGATCCAAAGTAGTTTGGCGTAAATCAGGGATTCAAACTGTCGGCGTAAAATAGGTTTCAGAGTTATCCGCGTAAAACAGAGAAGCGTAAGGTAGAGCTTCAGGGCTGTCCGCGTAAAAAGTCTGTGCGTAACAGTCTGCACGTAAATATCTCCTGCGTTGCAGCGTAAAGTTGTACGAGAACTCATGAGTTTGTCAGCCAAGTTAATGAATCCTGTCTTCTGACAAAAGTACTTGCACAATGATCGAGGGGATGGTTGATGATGGTTTGCACGGAGTTCCAGGTTTGTCGTTTAGGGACCTATTGGATACAAGTCATCATTACACTCGAGGGGAGACAAAACCAGATGTCCCGTCAAAAGCGTTTTCCTTTTGCACAGGGCTCGAGGTGTATCTCTGCGCAGAATTTGGTCGCGTCTGGGGAAAGCTACGGCTGTAACAATTACTCTTAAATCCTATCCTTACATTACGCCTAATCAGGTTACTCTACGCTGGTTATCTATGAATTATCAGGTTTACGCAGGGCATTTACCTAAGTGGCTGGCATGATACAGGATAAGGAAGACTAAGGGATAGTGGGTTGTTGTCATAAAGGGGACAAGCTTCTGAATAATTTGGTTTCTACGCCAATAAAAGTAAGGGTCTCTGGCGTAAAATTCTGGTTATTCAAACATAGGTTGAGGTTTCAGTCCTAGTATTCAATCTTAGATTTCTATTGGTTGCTTAAGACTAGGGTTAACACTATGGTCAAATCTCTAACTAATCCTAGTAGGGTTTATTCAAGTCTTATATAAATATGTCATGGCAATGGTAAGTTGATCTACAGATAGTGATGCTAGGGTTCATTAGGTAATATGGAAGACTAGGGTTTATCTAGGAAGTCAGGAAGGCTAGGGTTCACTAAGTAATCCGAACTTAAGGATATGTCAAAGCCCTAGTGGTATTCTTATTAGGAATGCTACCTTAATTATCATCCTATCAACAGGGATTCCTATATTCTAGTAGGGGCTATACTTAAGAAATTGTTAGGGAAGCACAGGATTCAAGCAGGATGCAATTATGTAAGTAGGACAGACTGGAAGGAAGATAAGTCATAGTCAATTATGGATGAGATTCTATATTCTAATCCTAGGTGCAGGCTTGCTCGATACAGTAACGTAACCGAGACAATATGCTCTGACCTGCATGGGCCACCACTAAAAACATGTCACGCCCCAGTCCCAGAATTCGTAGGACTAGGTCACGTAACCATGCCAGCTGGCCCGTATATATGGCAACTCCAATATATGGAAACCATATATACGTGCGTACGCTGTATAATGAACAATAATTCATAAGTGGTAAAACTGATCACAAGTCACGGGGTAATATCTAAATCTCATCCACAGAAATCACATAAAGATAACCAATAACCATGTAAATAGATCTCAATACAGATATCTAAGAATGACAGTCAGATGAAATCAAATCTACTGCCGAAATAGAATATAAAAGAAACAGATACACACCATATAAGAACAATATCTGACGATCACAAGACTCAAGAGAAGATCTCCTCGAAATATGAGAAGCCTGTCCAGATCTGTGCTCCTGCGAATACTCAAGAACATATACACCTGGCAGGGAACCAGGTCCTCAGAGGGACATAGCAAGATACATAAAAATAACATGCCATAAAGTAAATACTGAATAAATAAATACAGGGTGTGCTAACCATCTAAGTGAATGCAATTTAAAGACCTCGTAGTACGCATGGGAATGTGTAGGCTAGACATATGCTGACGTAATTCACCAATCGTCATGACTGGCTAGTATATGTATCATATGCCCCCGATCACACGGGTAACTCTGCAATCGTCCATCCCTGCAGAGCATGGAACGAAGGATAATAAAAACACACAAGGGGTATCCCATCCTCCTCGGAGCACAGTAACGGGAACAAGAAAACCAATTCCCCATCTCCGAGCAGCATGGTATCAGGCGACATGAACATATAAGGAGGGGGTATCCCATACGCCTACTAGATGTCTTTCCCGCCCAATATAGATGTACAAGTCGTGAAAACGACGTGGACACCTCCTACTATGATGCAAGTCTCAATGAAATAAACAACTGAGCTAAATACCGCTACACGTGTTGCTCACACTGATGGCCAGTCGCGCATGAGGCACGCGTTCCTACATGTACTCACTCTGTGACGTGTAATGATACGTGTCAAGGCCTGGGAAGTTATATCAATAACTTCACAACTTTAGGTGGGTCTACTAGACACTAGGTCAGATACAAGTCCTAACGTCAACGCCATCGTTGACTGCACCCGAGTCTGCTCGGACGCGCACATTTATATAAAAATAAATAAACATGTAACTAGCAAGAACTGAATATAAACAGTACAACAAGGCAAGGTATACTTGCCTGGCAAGAGAGCTGCAAATATAATGTCCAGATGTCAAATGCCAAAAGTCAGAACTATGGCCTCAGAATAAATGTCTCCGGATACTGAAATAAACATCACTAACAGTCTCAGAAAATATCAAATAGCTAGAAACGCCTGTCCTTTCGTCCAATTTGGACACAGGGGCAAAAATGACAGTTTCCGGTCAAAGCGGGGTCCACATGTGGGCCGCTTTGCACCGAAGAACGTGTCAGGGTCAAAGGTCTCCAAATTCGCCAAACTTAGTGTCAACAAGTCAGGAACGATGATACGAACCCAACGGAACTTCCAGAATTGGATTCCGATGAGCCGGTCACAAAATCGTCCGTCAGGTGGAGCCTGTGGGGCCCACGATACGGGATTTTGTCAACGTTTCCAGAATCGAACCAAACTTGGCTCACAGGACCAGCGTATTGCTACGAGTCCGATGGCGCAAGTTTCGTTTCAATCCGACGTGTATACACAAAGTTGCAGCATGTTCCAGAACTGACGGATACGGGGCGGTGTCGGCAGATACGCGTTGATTCCGGTGTGCACGCACATCCAAATCAACTTCTCCGAATTCCTACACGTCCGTATCAATGTCGCGCACGTTTTGGTAAAGACCGCGTGCGACCAAGTCGTCCCGTTTGGCGGGGCGTACTCAGTTCCGGGGTGAATCGGGTCGTTGTTTTTCCTGTTTTTGGATCGCGTGCCGCGATCGCCACAGGACGCGATGCACCGAGCGGGTTGCACGGGCACCGAGAGGGTTATACAGTCTACACGACGCAACTGACGGAATCGGAAACAGAGCTACGAGGTGAGAGAAAAATATACCTGAACAGGGCTCCGTGGAATAAATTTTCCCTGTGTCTGGGGGACTGTTTCGTGTCCTGGACGTGTCCGGGCCGTGTCCAGCTGCTGTGTCCAGTCCGAGTCCAGTGGAGACTCGCCGGGGCTTCGCCGGAGGCGCTCAGGCGAAGCTCGTCGGTCAGCGGGGCGTCCGGGCAGGGCACGGCACTGCGGCTAGGGCTCCGGGGTCGTCGACTCGTCGACGGAGGAGCTCTGGGCATCGTTCAGGAGTTGGCCGGAGTCTGCACAGCGAGTCGGAGCTAGACAGTGGCCGGAGTCTGAAGCCGCAGTGGGGGAGAAGTCAGGTGGAAGGCGGCTGGGCGCTGGGCTGAGCTCAGCGGCCGGGGGGTGGCGGCTCGGGCTAGGTTAGGGTTAGGGGGAGGAGTTCCATAGTGAGGAGGAGGAGAAGGAGTGGGTCGTGGTGGTGGCGTTGGTGCTGGTGGTGGAGGATGGTGGTGGCGGTGGCCTGAGATGGAGGTGGAGGTGGAGGGAAGAGGAGGAAGGGCGGCCGGGGGGGTGGCGAGTGGCGGAGTGGAGGAGATGGCGACGGGGGGGGGGGGTTCTGATGGAGTGGCGATGGTGGCGGAGACGTGAGGGGTTGGTGGTGGAGCTCGGGGAGGAGGGGAGGTCGAGGCCGAGAGAGAGGGTGGAGGCGGTGGAGCTCGAGGGGTCGGGGGGGCTGAGCTTGCCGGCGGTCGCGGGGACGCACAGGCGGGGAGGAGGAGGAGAATAGGAGCTGGGGAGAAGAAGAGAGAGGGATCTGAGCGGGGGGGGTCGGCTCCGCCACGGGCGGCGGTCGCGGGGTGACGCCGGCGAGGGGGGGGGGGCTCGCCGCCGGCCGGGGGGGGATCGGCTGCGGGCTGGGGGTAGGTTTAGGTTTTTCTGATTTTATTTTCTGATTTTAATTTCTTTTATTTTATAGAAATATTTTAAGGGTAAAAATGTAATTTACATTTAAGTTATTTACTTAATGTAAATACATCGAATCTGGACTCCTTTTGGAATGGACGGTGCACGTTCACCGGCCAATCAGGGGGTGACACCTCGCAGGGTAATTTACAGAAAAGTTCCTGTAATTTCGTAAATTGCGCAGAGGTCCTATTTTGGGAAATTGTGCAATTACGAAATTTTCTGGGAAAAACACCTGATTTCTGAAATTACTAAAATTCACCGGATTGAAGGGAAAAGCTGTGCGAGGGTCCCGAGGGGGTGGGGGTGAGTCTGGGCAGGGACTGGGCCTGGTTTTCTAGGGTGATACGGGCCATCGTATTAATTAATTTATAAATACTGCGCACGGTGTTCTCTAATTATTTAGAGGCAGTTAGGACCATAATTTTTCTACGGTGTCAATATACTAAATGTAGTATACTCAGTGTAGAAAAATAACGTATTTTTGTCTGGGCAAAACAGGTGGATGCTAGGCCTCAAATCTCTATTGGAACAGGGATGGGTATAGGTCTGGAAATTAAAATAGGAATTAATTACGGGCGTTTGTAACGATACTTGTGCGTCTCAAACGAGGCTCGTAACTAAGTATCTGGGAGTTGCACAAAGTGCAGGATGGTAAACTGGCATGTCTAGGAGAGGTACGTGAACTTTGTTCGGGGATAGCAGTCAAGGTAAAGCTCCAAATAATTAGGTGACGGACAGGTGCACAAGTCAATAGGATATGTAAGCAAAACAAAATAAATTATTGCAACAAATCCTAAATTGTGAAAAATATTCCTAAAATACTGGAATCTGGTCGAGGGGGTTTACACCGATAACATTGGATACAGGATGTGGTTGACAAGAAGGAAGCGGCGCTTAAGAATGTTCATACAGATGACAACGGAGCAGATATATTCACAAAGGTTTTACCAAGAGAAAAGTTTGAGTACTGCAGGCGGATCGTCGGGATGACGACCCCCTCCACATAGTTGTGAAGGGGGAGATTTGTTGGAGTGGGTGGGGTTCCCAACCTATGTGAAAAATATCCCGGAGTAGGATTGAGTATTTCTACATATGATAGGAATACCTCAATTTATTTGGATTGAATATTCCTAAATATAATAGGAATATCTCAATGGATTTGGATTGGATATTCCTACATATAATAGAAATATGTCAATGGATTTGGATTTAGATTTGGATTAGATATTCCTATCTATAATTGGAATACTAGTTGTGGGTTTGAAGCTATATATAGGTGTCTCGTGGCCCTAAAATATCACTCTCTCTAAAAAAAATAGCAACAATAAAAGAAAATGAGGCAAGAGTGTCATTGCAACATTGGAGAGGAAAAAGAATAATTTGAGGCCATTTCAAAGAAGGAGATCAGTTTCGGATATTTCTCGTTGTATTTCTTCTTCGTGGATATAATCTATTTTCTCTTCCAAAAGAGTTGTGGTGATCCATTTGGATTGGTGAGAAGTTTGTAAGGAGTCGGTGTATTTCTTATTCCATTAGTGGAGGCTTTTCAGGGTTGGACTCCGATCGTCCCGTGGTTTTTTCCGCAAGGGGTTTTCCACGTCAAAAAATTCTGTGTCTGCGATTTGTGTTTGGCGTTTTTGGTTTGTGCATTTTGCTCGATTCTCTCGCAGGTACTTTTTGGTTTGGAGAACGGTTTCTCACTTTCGTTCCCAACAGTTAGAAGTAAAAAAATTCTAAAGTTTGATATTTTGTTGATTGTTGTAGTGAGTGAAAAATGCAACTTTTTTGTTTTAAGTCATGTGAATAGAGAATCTTCTTCTCTTTTTTTAAAGTAGAGAGAAAGTTGTACTCCAACCAATTGTACGAAGTAAGAATAATGATTTTTTACTTCCACGCTCTACTTCGGAGAAAAAAAAACTATAATGACAAAAATTCATTTTTGTGGCAGACAAGATTTATTATTCATGTCAAATCACAGTAAATTTTGTCTGCAAATCCTTCAATCAAATACGTAAAGTGGTCTCAAATTCAAATTTTGACCACTTCGACACTATAAATCCGTAAACCAAATAGCCCCTTAGTTCATTTTAATAAGACGGAAGATTCTGAATGTATTTGTGTCACGCCCCAGTCCCAAAATGATGGGGGACTGGAGAAGCGTGACAATGGCCAGCAGCACGCACCGATGGACAACCCAATTTAATGGATCCATCAGGGCATGCTTAAGCTGTAGTCTAGCCGTAATGTGTTACAAGTCTCAGGTATTTCTAATCTCAACCACAGAATAACACAGATTAATTGTCAGAAATAATGCAATGAAAATACTTAAGCAATATCAAATAAGATTATCTCGGGAAATAATTCGAGAATTAGTCTGTTACATTTAAGAAAAGACAGGAAATAAAATGCTAAAAAAATGGAAATACTGAGTAGTTGAAGCCGGTGCTCAGGAGAACTCTTCGGCCACTATCTCGTCCTCTGTTCCTGATTCTGTTTCAAGAAGTGCTCCGGTACCGTACACCTCGGGGTAGTTTTCTTCAGCTGTACCTGGGGACATAATCCGGATCCAGGTCCTCAGGGGACAGCAAGGTACAGAAAATACAAGCCAAAATAAATGCAGTGCAGTAGATAATTAAACAAGAGGATAAGCTATGTAACCAGCTAAGTGATATGCAATATGAGAGCAGCACTAGAACTCAGGCTGAAGCCACTACAAGCTCTGTGTCGGGGAGCCGGTAGCGGCAATAACTATGAACTACACTATGTTATATACTATGTTTGATATATATAATATCAGCCTGTAGTCTGTGTGTCTCTCCCCACCCAATGTAATCCCACGTCTCATGTCCACGATGTCTCATGTCCATGTCACGCACGATTATAACTAATGCAGCAAGTCTGATAGCTATGAATCAAATGTCTAAGAATGTAAAGTCTATGTCATAAAACATGCATCCTATATAGAATTACCTTGAATGTCTCAGGAAGACTCTGTCTCATGAAATAGTGTCAAGTGTCCTGGGTTCAGAAGTACTTGATAAGACAAGTACGAGCATTATCGAGTCTCGATATCCATGTCTATATGACGTTACACAACCCCGCGTACGGAGTTGGCACCCGACTATGATCGGACACTAAGCACATCACCCGTTTCCTAGGTTAAGCAGTTAAAACAAGTTTACATTTAATTTCATAAGAAATCAAGTAAAATACTATGTCAAGAATTACTGAGATTTGGCAAGCTTTACTTGCCCACTATCGCATAATTAAGTCCATAAAATAATTAGCAGGCTGCAGGGTTTGGCAAGGTACACTTGCCTGTGGTTCCAGCTATGTTTGCGGTTCTGACTTCTGTTGGATTTGCAGGCGGTACTCCGGTTGCTGAAACAAACATCACCATCAGATCCAGAAAATATTAATCAGCTAGAAACGCCTGTCCTTGAGTCCAATTTGGAGACAAGGACAAAAACGGTAATTTCGGGTCAGAACGGGGTCCACAGGTGGGCCCGCTTTGCACCGAAAAACGTGTCCGGGTCAAAGGTCTCCAAATTAACCAAACTTAGTGTCAACAGGTCAGGAACGATGATACGAACCCAACGGAGCTTCCAGAATTGGATTCCGATGAGCCGATCACAAAATCGCCCGTCGAGCGGGACCTGTGGGGCCCACGACACGCGATTTCGTCAACGTTCTCAGAATCAAACCAAACTTGACCCACAGGACCAGCGTATTGCTATGAGTCCGATGGCGCAAGTTTTGTCTCGATCCGACGTGTGTACACAAAGTTAGGGCGCGTTCCAGAAAGTACAGATACGGGACGATGTCCGCGGATACGCGTTGATTCCGGTGTGCACGCACACCCGAATCGACTTCTGCGAAATCCCACACGTCTGTTTCGACGATGCGCACGTATCTGTGAAGACCGCGCACGACCAAGTCGTCCCGTTTGGCGGGACGTACTCAGTTCCGGGGTGAAACAGGGTCTGGTTTTTCCTGTTTTTGGATCGCGGTGTGCGATCACCACAGGACGCGATGCCCCGAACGGTTTGTCCGGGCACCGAGAGGGTTGTACAGGTTTCGCAACGCAATTTACAGAATCAAAATCTGAGCTACGAACAGAAAGTTATAAGTACCTGAAGGGGACCCGAAAACCGGGGTTCGAGTTGAGTCCGACACGTGTCTGACTCGTGTCGGACACCGGGGAAGAATCTAGGGTTAGGGTTAGGGCTTGACCCTGCGGCGGCTCAGGGCGGCGCTAAGGCGGGGGAGGCCGGCCAGGGCCAGGGCGGAGCTAGGCGAGGCGGCGGCGTGGCTGGGCTCGGCTGGGCGCTGTCGGGGCTGCACTGGGTTGGGGGAGCCGGAGGCAGCGGGGAGGAGGAAGGTGGAGGAGACGGAGGGGGTCGCCGGGGGCTCGGTGGAGGCGAGGCGGAGCTAGGCGAGGGCACGGCGGCGCTGTGGGACGGCGAGGGGGACGGAGCGTCGGAGGCGGTGGCAGCGTGGAGGCGGTGCTACGGCGGGGGGGTTTATAAAGGGGAAGGGGGAGGTGGTCGTGGCCGAGAGGGGCGGTCGACGAGGCGGTCATGGCGGAGGCGTGGGACGCGGGCGGGCGGCCCGGGCGGAGCGGCGCCGAACTCGGGGTGAGGGAGAGAGTCGTGGGGGTGAGGGGAGCCGGGTCGGGTCGGGTTCGGGTCTGGCCGACCCGCCCGACCCGCCCCACCCGCTAGGCCGGGGTTGGACTGGGCTGGGCTGGGCCCGGTTGGGGAATGGATTTGTGGGCCGGGCCGGCTGGGTTATATATATAAATAATAATAATAATAATAATAGTAATAATAGTAAATAATCAGTAATTAATTAATTAATTAAATAATTAAATAAATAGACTTTAGGTGTTTAAAAAAATAGGTCCGGGGCCCAATAAATTCCAAAAAAATTGCCCTAAGTCCAATTTTTCATTTTACACCCAAAAATATTATTTTCATAATATTTTAATACTATTTAATATTAATTAAAAATCATTTAATAATTAAAACCCTGTTTTTAAATTATAGAAATTTTCCAAAAAATTTCAGAAAATTGTGAAAAATCCAGATTTGAAAATTTTGAAAAATCAGGGGGTTTACAATCTACCCCCCTTAAGAGGATTGTGTCCTCGCAATCAAAGAATAACCGGTCAACAGAGATGACGCGGTCGCAATCATCGTTTGAAAATACATCACAAGATACTTAGGGAAGTACCGTTTCCCTAAAAATGAAAGTTATACACTTTCCAGAGAAAATCTAGTTAAAGTAAAAGAACTACAACTTTTATGAAAACTAGGTTGTTATTAACAAGTTGCAAATTACTAGGTTGGGGTTGAGGTCACGAACCAAGAGGCACGAGCTATAACAAGACTAAAAACGGATACTACGAATCACTTACTCGCATCAGCGTCCTGAACAGTCAGCGCATAAGCTTGTCCTCGTCCTTGAGGTAGATTACTCTGCTGCTGCTGGGCTTGCTGGAAGAGTGTCGCCTGAGGTGCCAGAGGTGGCCTCGGTGCTGGTGAAGCTGGTTGGTTTGCCCTTGGTGCTCCATCTCGATACTGGGGACAGTCCTTGGCTAGGTGTTGATTGGTGCCACAAATCAGGCACAATCCCAACTTGCGTCTGCAGTCCTTCTCGATATGGCCTATCTTGCCACAGTTGTGACAGGTAGGAAGGGTCTGCGAAGCTGTCCTCGGTGGCTGGTGCATGTGAGATCTCTTTGCAGATTCTCCTTGTGACGTTCTGTCTGGTGCTGAGGTGATTGGCCGCTTGTGGCGAGACTCTCTCCTGGTGACGCGTTCCATGCGTCGGGCTGCAGTGAGAACGTCCGAGTAGGAGGTAGGTGCGACGGATCCAATGAGTCTTTGTAGCTCGAAGTTCAGTCCGTCGAAGAACTTCTCGGCCTTCTCTTCCTCTGTCGGGATCAGGGTTGGGGCGAAGCGGCTCAGACGAATGAATTCTGCGTTGTACTCTTCCACCGTCATAGAGTCCTGAGTGAGGCGATTGAATTTGTCCCGCAGTTTGGATCGTGCGATAGCCGAAATGTACATCTCCTGGAAGAGCCTGGAAAACTCTTCCCAAGTGACTCGGTCTGGTCCGAGTCGTGCCTCCTCAAACAACCACCAGTGGTGCGCGTTGCCTGTCAACTGCATTCGGACGGCCGTCATCCAGCGTTCCCGTGGAAGCTCAGCTGCTTCAAGTTGATGCCGTATGTTGGTGAGCCACTCATGAACTTCGGTGGGCTCCTCTTTGCCGGAGAAAGTGCGGGGCTTCAGTTGGCGGAAGTCAGTGATAGAGCCTGTAGATGGCCGTCGAGCTGGTAGGTTGGCCTGCTCTAGTACAGTTATGATGTTGTCCCTCCAGAAGTTAGCTTCGCAACGCTGAGCCACGTGTTGGACTTGCTGTTGAGCTTGCATCATCGCGTAGATCATTTGGAATATCTGCTGCCCGTCAATTGGCTGACCTTGTGGGAGTACGGGCGTTGGTGGAACAAACTGCGGCGGAGGCGGGATGTCATCGCGCCGAAATCTGGAGGTAGATTGACCTGCCTGCTGGCTTTGTTGAGTTGAGGGAACTCCTCCAACTGGTGTCACTTTGTCGTCATAGGTGACACCTGTAGCTGGCGGGGTTCCGGCGGGAGTCTCATTGCATTCTTGTGGGTCCATTTCCCTGCATCCAAAATACCCAGTAAGAGGCGTACATGAACCAAGGCAAGATGCAAGTTCAAATTAGTTCGAATACGATACAGATATCAAAAATGATTCAAGCAAGTGGATGAGATCCTAAAACTTATCCTATTTTTATTGCAGGCATGTTCGGTCCCTAAGTTGAAACCGAACAATTTAGTCGTAGACCTGCATGGGCCACCACAAAAACTATGTCACGTCCAGTCCCAAAATAACGGAGGACTAGAGAAGCGTGGCAATGGCCAGCAGCACGCACCGATGGATAACCCAATTTAATGGATCCATCAGGGCATGCTTAAGCTGTAGTCTAGCCGTAATGTGTTACAAGTCTCAGGTATTTCTAATCTCAACCACAGAATAACACAGATTAATTTCCAGAAATAATGCAATGGAAATACTTAAGCAATATCAAATAAGATTATCTCGGGAAACAATCCGAGAATTAGTCTGTTACATTTAAGAAAAGACAGGAAATAAAATGCTGAAAAAATAGAAATACTGAGTAGTTGAAGCCGGTACTCAGGAGAACTCTTCGGCCACTATCTCGTCCTCTGTTCCTGGTTCTGTTTCGAGAAGTGCTCCGGTACCGTACACCTCGGGGTAGTTTTCTTCAGCTGTACCTGGGGACATAATCCGGATCCAGGTCCTCAGGGGACAGCAAGGTACAGAAAATACAAGCCAAAATAAATGCAGTGCAGCAAATAATTAAACAAGAGGATAAGTTATGTAACCAGCTAAGTGATATGCAATATGAGAGCAGCACTAGAACTCAGGCTGAAGCCACTACAAGCTCTGTGTCGGGGAGCCGGTAGCGGCAATAACTATGAACTACACTATGTTATATACTATGTTTGATATATATAATATCAGCCTGTAGTCTGTGTGTCTCTCCCCACCCAATGTAATCCCACGTCTCATGTCCACGATGCCTCATGTCCATGTCACACACGATTATAACTAATGCAGCAAGTCTGATAGCTATGAATCAAATGTCTAAGAATGTAAAGTCTATGTCATAAAACATGCATCCTATACAGAATTACCTTGAATGTCTCAGGAAGACTCTGTCTCATGAAATAGTGTCAAGTGTCCTGGGTTCAGAAGTACTTGATAAGACAAGTACAAGCATTATCGGGTCTCGATATCTATGTCTATGTGACGTTACACAATCCCGCATACGGAATTGGCACCCGACTATGATCGGACACTAAGCATGTCACCCGTTTCCTAGGTTAAGCAGTTAAAACAAGTTTACATTTAATTCCACAAGAAATCAAGTAAAATACTATGTCAAGAATTACTGAGATTTGGCAAGCTTTACTTGCCCACTATCGCATAATTAGGTCCATAAAATAATTAGCAGGCTGCAGGGTTTGGCAAGATACACTTGCCTGTGGTTCCAGCTATGTTTGCGGTTCTGACTTCTGTTGGATTTGCAGGCGGTACTCCGGTTGCTGAAACAAACATTATCATCAGATCCAGAAAATATTAATCAGCTAGAAATGTCTGTCCTTGAGTCCAATTTGGAGACAAGGGCAAAAACGACAATTTCGGGTCAGAACGGGGTCCACAAGTGGGCCCGCTTTGCACCGAAAAACGTGTCCGGGTCAAAGGTCTCCAAATTAACCAAACTTAGTGTCAACAGGTCAGAAACGATGATACGAACCCAATGGAGCTTCCAGAATTAGATTCCGATGAGCCGATCACAAAATCGCCCGTCGAGCGGGACCTGTGGGGCCCACGACACGCGATTTCGTCAACGTTCTCAGAATCGAACCAAACTTGACCCACAGGACCAGCGTATTGCTATGAGTCTGATGGCACAAGTTTTGTCTCGATCCGACGTGTGTACACAAAGTTAGGATGCGTTCCAGAAAGTACGGATACGGGACGATGTCCGCGGATACGCGTTGATCCCGGTGTGCACGCACACCCGAATTGACTTCTGCAAAATCCCACACGTCCGTATCGACGATGCGCACGTATCTGTGAAGACCGAGCGCGACCAAGTCGTCCCGTTTGGCGGGGCGTACTCAGTTCCGGGGTGAAACAGGGTCTGGTTTTTCCTGTTTTTGGATCGCGGTGTACGATCACCACAGGACGCGATACCCCGAACGGTTTGTCCGGGCACCGAGAGGGTCGTACAGGTTTCGCAACGCAATTTGCGGAATCGAAATCCGAGCTACGAACAGAAAGTTACAAGTACCTGAAGGGGACCCGAAAACTGGGGTTCGAGTTGAGTCCGACACGTGTCCGACTCGTGTCGGACACAGGGGAAGAATCTAGGGTTAGGGTTAGGGCTTGACCCTGTGGCGGCTTAGGGCGGCGCTAAGGCGGGGGAGGCCGGCCAGGGCCAGGGCGGAGCTAGGCGAGGCGGCGGCGTGGCTGGGCTCGGCTGGGCGCTGTCAGGGCTGCACTGGGTTGGGGGAGCCGGAGGCAGCGGGGAGGAGGAAGGTGGAGGAGACGGAAGGGGTCGCCGTGGGCTCGGTGGAGGTGAGGCGGAGCTAGGCGAGGGCACGGCGGCGCTGTGGGACGGCGAGGGGGACGGATCGTCGGAGGCGGTGGCAGCGTGGAGGCGGTGCTGCGGCGGAGGGGTTTATAAAGGGGAAGGGGGAGGTGGTCGTGGCCGAGAGGGGCGGTCGACGAGGCGGTCATGGCGGAGGCGTGGGACGCGGACGGGCGGCCCTGGCGGAGCGGCGTCGGACTCGGGGTGAGGGAGAGAGTCGTGGGGGTGAGGGGAGCCGGGTCGGGTTCGGGTTCGGGTCTGGCCGACCCGCCCGACCCGCTAGGCCGGGGTTGGACTGGGCTGGGCTGGGCCCGGTTGGGGAATGGGTTTGTGGGCCGGGCCGGCTGGGTTATATATATATAAAATAATAATAATAATAATAATAGTAAATAATCAGTAATTAATTAATTAATTAATTAATTAATTAAATAGACTTTAGGTGTTTAAAAAAATAGGTCCGGGGCCCAATAAATTCCAGAAAAATTGCCCTAAGTCCAGTTTTTTATTTTACACCCAAAAATATTATTTTTATAATATTTTAATATTATTTAATATCAAATAAAAATTATTTAATAATTAAAACCCTGTTTTTAAATTACAGAAAATTCCCAGAAAATTCCAGAAAATTGTGAAAAATCCAGATTTGAAAATTTTGAAAAATCAGGGGGTTTACAATCTACCCCCCTTAAGAGGATTGCGTCCTCGCAATCAAAGAATAACCGGTCAACAGAGATGAAGCGGTCGCAATCATCGTTTGAAAATACATCACAAGATACTTAGGGAAATACCGTTTCCCTAAAAATAAAAGTTATACACTTTCCAGAGAAAATCTAGTTAAAGTAAAAAAACTACAACTTTTATGAAAACTAGGTTGTTATTAACAAGTTGCAAATTACTAGGTTGGTGTTGAGGTCACGAACCAAGAGGCACGAGCTATAACAAGACTAAAAACGGATACTACGAATCACTTACTCGCATCAGCGTCCTGCACAGTCAGCGCATAAGCTTGTCCTTGTCCTTGAGGTAGATTCCTCTGTTGCTGTTGGGCTTGCTGGAAGAGTGTCGCCTGAGGTGCCAGAGGTGGCCTCGGTGCTGGTGAAGCTGGTTGGTTTGCCCTTGGTGCTCCATCTCGATGCTGGGGACAGTCCTTGGCTAGGTGTTGATTGGTGCCACAAATCAGGCACAATCCCAACTTGCGTCTGCAGTCCTTCTCGACAAGGCCTATCTTGCCACAGTAGTGACAGGTAGGAAGGGTCTGCAAAGCTGTCCTCGGTGGCTGGTGCGTGTGAGATCTCTTTACAGATTCTCCTGGTGACGTTCTGTCTGGTGCTGAGGTGATTGGCCGCTTGTGGCGAGACTCTCTCCTGGTGACGCGTTCCATGCGTCGGGCTGCAGCGAGAACGTCCGAGTAGGAGGTAGGTGCGACGGATCCGATGAGTCTCTGTAGCTCAAAGTTCAGTCCGTCGAAGAACTTCTCGGCCTTCTCTTCCTCTGTCGGGATCAGGGTTGGGGCGAAGCGGCTCAGACGAATGAATTCTGCGTTGTACTCTTCCACCGTCATAGAGTCCTGAGTGAGGCGATTGAATTTGTCCCGCAGTTCGGATCGTGCGATAGCCGGAATGTACATCTCCTGGAAGAGCCTGGAAAACTCTTCCCAAGTGACTCGGTCTGGTCCGAGTCTTGCCTCCTCAGACAACCACCAGTGGTGCGCGTTGCCTGTCAACTGCATTCGGACAGCCGTCATCCAGCGTTCCCGTGGAAGCTCAGCTGCTTCAAGTTGATGCCGTATGTTGGTGAGCCACTCATGAACTTCGGTGGGCTCCTCTTTGCCGGAGAAAGTGCGGGGCTTCAGTTGGCGGAAGTCAGTGATAGAGCCTGTAGATGGCCGTCGAGCTGGTAGGTTGGCCTGCTCCAGTACAGTTATGATGCTGTCCCTCCAGAAGTTAGCTTCGCGACGCTGAGCCACGTGTTGGACTTGCTGTTGAGCTTGCATCATCGCGTAGATCATTTGGAATATCTGCTGCCCGTCAATTAGCTGACCTTGTGGGAGTACGGGCGTTGGTGGAACAAACTGCGGCGGAGGCGGGATGTCATCGCGCCGGAATCTGGAGGTAGATTGACCTGCCTGCTGGCTTTGTTGAGTTGAGGGAACTCCTCCAACTGGTGTCACTTCGTCGTCATAGGTGACACCTGTAGCTGGCGGGGTTCCGGCGGGAGTCTCATTGCATTCTTGTGGGTCCATTTCCCTGCCTCCAAAATACCCAGTAAGAGGCGTACATGAACCAAGGCAAGATGCAAGTTCAAATTAGTTCGAATACGATACAGATATCAAAAATGATTCAAGCAAGTGGATGAGATCCTAAAACTTATCCTATTTTTATTGCAGGCCTGTTCGGTCCCTAAGTTGAAACCGAACAATTTAGTCGTAGACCTGCATGGGCCACCACAAAAACCATGTCACGCCCCAGTCCCAAAATGACGGGGGACTGGAGAAGCGTGGCAATGGCCAGCAGCACGCACCGATGGACAACCCAATTTAATGGATCCATCAGGGCATGCTTAAGCTGTAGTCTAGCCGTAATGTGTTACAAGTCTCAGGTATTTCTAATCTCAACCACAGAATAACACAGATTAATTGCCAGAAATAATGCAATAAAAATACTTAAGCAATATCAAATAAGATTATCTCGGGAAACAATCCGAGAATTAGTCTGTTACATTTAAGAAAAGACAGGAAATAAAATGCTGAAAAAATGGAAATACTGAGTAGTTGAAGCCGGTGCTCAGGAGAACTCTTCGGCCACTATCTCGTCCTCTGTTCCTGGTTCTGTTTCAAGAAGTGCTCCGGTACCGTACACCTCGGGGTAGTTTTCTTCAGCTGTACCTGGGGACATAATCCGGATCCAGGTCCTCAGGGGACAGCAAGGTACAGAAAATACAAGCCAAAATAAATGCAGTACAGCAGATAATTAAACAAGAGGATAAGCTATGTAACCAGCTAAGTGATATGCAATATGAGAGCAGCACTAGAACTCAGGTTGAAGCCACTACAAGCTCTGTGTCGGGGAGCCGGTAGCGGCAATAACTATGAACTACACTATGTTATATACTATGTTTGATATATATAATATCAGCCTGTAGTCTGTGTGTCTCTCCCCACCCAATGTAATCCCACGTCTCATGTCCACGATGCCTCATGTCCATGTCACGCATGATTATAACTAATGCAGCAAGTCTGATAGCTATGAATCAAATGTCTAAGAATGTAAAGTCTATGTCATAAAACATGCATCCTATACAGAATTACCTTGAATGTCTCAGGAAGACTCTGTCTCATGAAATAGTGTCAAGTGTCCTGGGTTCAGAAGTACTTGATAAGACAAGTACGAGCATTATCGGGTCTCGATATCCATGTCTATGTGACGTTACACAACCCCGCGTACGGAGTTGGCACCCGACTATAATCGGACACTAAGCACGTCACCCGTTTCCTAGGTTAAGCAGTTAAAACAAGTTTACATTTAATTCCACAAGAAATCAAATAAAATACTATGTCAAGAATTACTGAGATTTGGCAAGCTTTACTTGCCCACTATTGCATAATTAAGTCCAGAAAATAATTAGCAGGCTGCAGGGTTTGGCAAGGTACACTTGCCTGTGGTTCCAGCTATGTTTGCGGTTCTGACTTCGGTTGGATTTGCAGACGGTACTCCGGTTGCTGAAACAAACATCACCATCAGATCCAGAAAATATTAATCAGCTAGAAACGCCTGTCCTTGAGTCCAATTTGAAGACAAGGGCAAAAACGGCAATTTCGGGTCAGAACGGGGTCCACAGGTGGGCCCGCTTTGCACCGAAAAACGTGTCCGGATCAAAGGTCTCCAAATTCACCAAACTTAGTGTCAACAGGTCAGGAACGATGATATGAACCCAACGGAGCTTCCAGAATTGGATTCCGATAAGCCGATCACAAAATCGCCCGTCGAGCGGGGCCTGTGGGGCCCACGACACGCGATTTTGTCAACGTTCTCAGAATCAAACCAAACTTGACCCACAGGACCAGTGTATTGCTACGAGTCCGATGGCGCAAGTTTTGTCTCGATCCGACATGTGTACACAAAGTTAGGGCGCGTTCCAGAAAGTACGAATACGGGACGATGTCCGCGGATACGCGTTGATCCCGGTGTGCACGCACACCCGAATCGACTTCTGCGAAATCCCACACGTCCGTATCGACGATGCGCACGTATCTGTGAAGACCGCGCGCGACCAAGTCGTCCCGTTTGGCGGGGCGTACTCAGTTCCGGGGTGAAACAGGGTCTGGTTTTTCCTGTTTTTGGATCCCGGTGTACGATCACCACAGGACGCGATGCCCCGAACGGTTTGTCCGGGCACCGAGAGGGTCGTACAGGTTTCGCAACGCAATTTGCGGAATCGAAATTCGAGCTACGAACAGAAAGTTACAAGTACCTGAAGGGGACCCGAAAACCGGGGTTCGAGTTGAGTCCGACACGTGTCCGACTCGTGTCGGACACAGGGGAAGAATCTAGGGTTAGGGTTAGGGCTTGACCCTGCGGCGAATCAGGGCGGCGTTGAGGCAGCACTAAGGCGGGGGAGGCCGGCCAGGGCCAGGGCGGAGCTAGGCGAGGCGGCGGCGTGGCTGGGCTCGGCTGGGCGCTGTCGGGGCTGCACTTGGTTGGGGGAGCCGGAGGCAGCGGGGAGGAGGAAGGTGGAGGAGACGGAGAGGGTCGCCGGGGGCTCGGTGGAGGGAGGCGGAGCTAGGCGAGGGCACGGCGGCGCTGTGGGACGGCGAGGGGGACGGAGCGTCGGAGGCGGTGGCAGCGTGGAGGCGGTGCTGCGGCGGAGGGGTTTATGAAGGGGGAGGTGGTCGTGGCCGAGAGGGGCGGTCGACGAGGCGGTCATGGCGGAGGCGTGGGACGCGGGCGGGCGGCCCGGGCGGAGCGGCGCCGGACTCGGGGTGAGGGAGAGAGTCGTGGGGGTGAGGGGAGCCGGGTCGGGTCGGGTCGGGTTCGGGTCTGGCCGACCCGCCCGACCCGCTAGGCCGGGGCCGGAGTGGGGAATGGGTTTGTGGGACGGGTCGGCTGGGTTATATATATAAAAAATAATAATAATAATAGTAAATAATCAGTAATTAATTAATTAATTAATTAAATAAATAAATAGACTTTAGGTGTTTAAAAAAATAGGTCCGGGGCCCAATAAATTCCAGAAAAATTGCCCTAAGTCCAGTTTTTCATTTTACACCCAAAAATATTATTTTCATAATATTTTAATACTGTTTAATATCAATTAAAAATTATTTAATAATTAAAACCCTGTTTTTAAATTACAGAAAATCCCCAGAAAATTCCAGAAAATTGTGAAAAATCCAGATTTGAAAATTTTGAAAAATCAGAGGGTTTACAATTTGATCCCGGACTATGTTATGACTACAACCAAATGCCTACAACCCTCTTACAACCGTCACGTGGCGTCCACGTGGCGGCCGTCCATTGGAGGATGAGGGAGAGGTAGGTCCTGGTGGCTGTCCGGATGGTCGTCACGTGGTAGGAACGTCACGTGGCAGTCGTTTATTGGAGGGAGAGGGAGAACCGGATGTGGCCCACATAGCAGGAGAAAGAGAGGATTGTAAGAAGATTGTAAGCATTTGGTAGTAAACTTAGCATTATTGATTTGATCCCACGGGGAAACAATATTTCTTCTAACTATGATAGGTTCGTGGGAATTCCTATGGAATTGGATGGTGGTGATGTGTGTTTTTATTATTAAAAAAAAATATTGGAGGAATGGGACCTACAATAATTGAGTTTATTTTTGTCTGCTCACCAAAACTATGATGAATGTTCACCATTCTACTGAAAAATTATCACGTGTTAAACAACTTGTCAAAACTATTCTGAATGTTCATCAAATCACTCCCAAAGTGATTTAATTTGGATAAAAATGACACGTGACAATTTTTAAATGAAAATGTCTATCCTAGTTTTTGTGGGAGAAGACTTTAATGGCGGTTGTGGTAGTGGTGTGCACACCTTTTTTGGGCTAATTTTTTTTCCACCGATTTAGGAACTAAATTTTTTAATAAAAATTTAAACTGTGCATATATCTTCAGAAGTCTCCAACATAACCAACAAACCACGGACCCACGAACTACTATTTTGTACGAAGTAAAGTCCTATGCATATTAGATCTTTGAAGCGTTTGCAAACTATATGCACGGTTCTTCAACAGTTTATACACCAAAGTTGGAAGAGATTAAAAGTCAAAATGCAACTATTTATTGTAAGAGCATCGTTAGTAAGATCCATCCCACGTTCTAAATTCTAAATTTAAAATATAGAAGCTCATTTTGTAGAATAGTAAGTCTCGTTCTTAATTTTAATTTCTAAATTTTTGGTCTCATCCCACCCATGAAAGCTATAGGCTGGGCCTCCTAATTTCTAGATTCTAGATTGTAGGAACCCATTCTGGATTAGTAAGTTCCAATTTGGATCCTACATTTCTAGATTTTAGATTATTCTTTTCTCACATCAATTTTTTACCACACAATCTTTGGGACCGGAGCTCATTTTATTATTTCCTACTATTTTCATACAATTCCAACCCAATCTACATTTACCTTTCTTTTTTTGAAATTTTGGGTCCCAAATTGCATTTAAGTTGGACTCCAAATTGGAACTTACTATTCTACGAAATGAGTCCCTGCAATCTAGAAATCTATAAATTAGGAGATCCAACCTATAGCTCCCATGGACGGAATAAGACCCAAAATCTAGAAATTGAAACTAGGGATGAAATTTATTATTCTACAAAATGAGCTTCTACATTTTAAATCTAGAATATAGAACGTGGGATGGACCTTGCTAATGAAACTATAAGGAATAGGTGCCGTATGGGCCTTGTTTACATTTCATTCAAAGATTATCAAGAATTATTATTATTATTATTATGAGTTAAATAAATTAAATTAAAATTAAAATTAAAATTATTTTTTGGGTGATTGGTGACAACCATTAATTAGAATGGTAAACATCATTCAATGGTTGAAACAAAAATGGACTCTAAATTAACTACCATTGAAGCTGAGAGTAAGTTCCAGGTACATTGTGTTTTTTTTTTTTTTTTCCTTGTCAAACAAACAAGCATAATCCATACCTAAGCATCAATAATAATAATAGTAAATAATCAGTAATTAATTAATTAATTAATTAAATAAATAGACTTTAGGTGTTTAAAAAAATAGGTCCGGGGTCCAATAAATTCCAGAAAAATTGTCCTAAGTCCAGTTTTTCATTTTACACCCAAAAATATTATTTTCATAATATTTTAATACTGTTTAATATCAATTAAAAATTATTTAATAATTAAAACCCTGTTTTTAAATTACAGAAAATTCCCAGAAAATTCCAGAAAATTGTGAAAAATCCAGATTTGAAAATTTTGAAAAATCAGAGGGTTTACAATTTGATCCCGGACTATGTTATGACTACAACCAAATGCCTACAACCCTCTTACAACCGTCACGTGGCGTCCACGTGGCGGCCGTCCATTGGAGGATGAGGGAGAGGTAGGTCCTGGTGGCTGTCCGGATGGTCGTCACGTGGTAGGAACGTCACGTGGCAGTCGTTTATTGGAGGGAGAGGGAGAACCGGATGTGGCCCACATAGCAGGAGAAAGAGAGGATTGTAAGAAGATTGTAAGCATTTGGTAGTAAACTTAGCATTATTGATTTGATCCCACGGGGAAACAATATTTCTTCTAACTATGATAGGTTCGTGGGAATTCCTATGGAATTGGATGGTGGTGGTGTGTGTTTTATTATTAAAAAAAAATATTGGAGGAATGGGACCTACAATAATTGAGTTTATTTTTGTCTGCTCACCAAAACTATGATGAATGTTCACCATTCTACTGAAAAATTATCACGTGTTAAACAACTTGTCAAAACTATTCTGAATGTTCATCAAATCACTCCCAAAGTGATTTAATTTGGATAAAAATGACACGTGACAATTTTTAAATGAAAATGTCTATCCTAGTTTTTGTGGGAGAAGACTTTAATGGCGGTTGTGGTAGTGGTGTGCACACCTTTTTTGGGCTAATTTTTTTTCCACCGATTTAGGAACTAAATTTTTTAATAAAAATTTAAACTGTGCATATATCTTCAGAAGTCTCCAACATAACCAACAAACCACGGACCCACGAACTACTATTTTGTACGAAGTAAAGTCCTATGCATATTAGATCTTTGAAGCGTTTGCAAACTATATGCACGGTTCTTCAACAGTTTATACACCAAAGTTGGAAGAGATTAAAAGTCAAAATGCAACTATTTATTGTAAGAGCATCGTTAGTAAGATCCATCCCACGTTCTAAATTCTAAATTTAAAATATAGAAGCTCATTTTGTAGAATAGTAAGTCTCGTTCTTAATTTTAATTTCTAAATTTTTGGTCTCATCCCACCCATGAAAGCTATAGGCTGGGCCTCCTAATTTCTAGATTCTAGATTGTAGGAACCCATTCTGGATTAGTAAGTTCCAATTTGGATCCTACATTTCTAGATTTTAGATTATTCTTTTCTCACATCAATTTTTGACCACACAATCTTTGGGACCGGAGCTCATTTTATTATTTCCTACTATTTTCATACAATTCCAACCCAATCTACATTTACCTTTCTTTTTTTGAAATTTTGGGTCCCAAATTGCATTTAAGTTGGACTCCAAATTGGAACTTACTATTCTACGAAATGAGTCCCTGCAATCTAGAAATCTATAAATTAGGAGATCCAACCTATAGCTCCCATGGACGGAATAAGACCCAAAATCTAGAAATTGAAACTAGGGATGAAATTTATTATTCTACAAAATGAGCTTCTACATTTTAAATCTAGAATATAGAACGTGGGATGGACCTTGCTAATGAAACTATAAGGAATAGGTGCCGTATGGGCCTTGTTTACATTTCATTCAAAGATTATCAAGAATTATTATTATTATTATTATGAGTTAAATAAATTAAATTAAAATTAAAATTAAAATTATTTTTTGGGTGATTGGTGACAACCATTAATTAGAATGGTAAACATCATTCAATGGTTGAAACAAAAATGGACTCTAAATTAACTACCATTGAAGCTGAGAGTAAGTTCCAGGTACATTGTGTTTTTTTTTTTTTTCCTTGTCAAACAAACAAGCATAATCCATACCTAAGCATCAATAATAATAATAGTAAATAATCAGTAATTAATTAATTAATTAATTAAATAAATAGACTTTAGGTGTTTAAAAAAATAGGTCCGGGTCCAATAAATTCCAGAAAAATTGCCCTAAGTCCAGTTTTTCATTTTACACCCAAAAATATTATTTTCATAATATTTTAATACTGTTTAATATCAATTAAAAATTATTTAATAATTAAAACCCTGTTTTTAAATTACAGAAAATTCCCAGAAAATTCCAGAAAATTGTGAAAAATCCAGATTTGAAAATTTTGAAAAATCAGAGGGTTTACAATTTGATCCCGGACTATGTTATGACTACAACCAAATGCCTACAACCCTCTTACAACCGTCACGTGGCGTCCACGTGGCGGCCGTCCATTGGAGGATGAGGGAGAGGTAGGTCCTGGTGGCTGTCCGGATGGTCGTCACGTGGTAGGAACGTCACGTGGCAGTCGTTTATTGGAGGGAGAGAGAGAACCGGATGTGGCCCACATAGCAGGAGAAAGAGAGGATTGTAAGAAGATTGTAAGCATTTGGTAGTAAACTTAGCATTATTGATTTGATCCCACGGGGAAACAATATTTCTTCTAACTATGATAGGTTCGTGGGAATTCCTATGGAATTGGATGGTGGTGGTGTGTGTTTTATTATTAAAAAAAATATTGGAGGAATGGGACCTACAATAATTGAGTTTATTTTTGTCTGCTCACCAAAACTATGATGAATGTTCACCATTCTACTGAAAAATTATCACGTGTTAAACAACTTGTCAAAACTATTCTGAATGTTCATCAAATCACTCCCAAAGTGATTTAATTTGGATAAAAATGACACGTGACAATTTTTAAATGAAAATGTCTATCCTAGTTTTTGTGGAGAAGACTTTAATGGCGGTTGTGGTAGTGGTGTGCACACCTTTTTTGGGCTAATTTTTTTTCCACCGATTTAGGAACTAAATTTTTAATAAAAATTTAAACTGTGCATATATCTTCAGAAGTCTCCAACATAACCAACAAACCACGGACCCACGAACTACTATTTTGTACGAAGTAAAGTCCTATGCATATTAGATCTTTGAAGCGTTTGCAAACTATATGCACGGTTCTTCAACAGTTTATACACCAAAGTTGGAAGAGATTAAAAGTCAAAATGCAACTATTTATTGTAAGAGCATCGTTAGTAAGATCCATCCCACGTTCTAAATTCTAAATTTAAAATATAGAAGCTCATTTTGTAGAATAGTAAGTCTCGTTCTTAATTTTAATTTCTAAATTTTTGGTCTCATCCCACCCATGAAAGCTATAGGCTGGGCCTCCTAATTTCTAGATTCTAGATTGTAGGAACCCATTCTGGATTAGTAAGTTCCAATTTGGATCCTACATTTCTAGATTTTAGATTATTCTTTTCTCACATCAATTTTTTACCACACAATCTTTGGGACCGGAGCTCATTTTATTATTTCCTACTATTTTCATACAATTCCAACCCAATCTACATTTACCTTTCTTTTTTTGAAATTTTGGGTCCCAAATTGCATTTAAGTTGGACTCCAAATTGGAACTTACTATTCTACGAAATGAGTCCCTGCAATCTAGAAATCTATAAATTATGAGATCCAACCTATAGCTCCCATGGACGGAATAAAAGACCCAAAATCTAGAAATTGAAACTAGGGATGAAATTTATTATTCTACAAAATGAGCTTCTACATTTTAAATCTAGAATATAGAATGTGGGATGGACCTTGCTAATGAAACTATAAGGAATAGGTGCCGTATGGGCCTTGTTTAGAGTATTTAGCGGCATTTGATTGTCGGAGATCATATATATTGGGCCTTGGTCCTCAACGAGTCGAAAAGCCCTCTAATCTAGTTGGATTATGTTAGTAGGATGTATTTTAAAAGCTGCTTTCCTTGAGATAGGAATTGAAATAAAATTGTAAGTCTAATTGGTTCAATCCGAATTAAACTACTTGTTAAACCGGTTTGATCCAATCCAGTATTCTAACCGGATGGATCCTTCCGGTCCGAATTTTAAAACATTGCTTTCAAATGTGTTTCAGTTGCCGGCACAGCCTTTTAATGGCGGTTAGGTTCCAAGAACCCAGATGGAATTCACATAATTTGGCCAATGATTATGCACATGTTCCTTGGTGTTTGCTTGACGCAAGTAACAAGCCCTTTCCAATGGGATATTTGAAACCTTGATCAATGTCTCTGTCAAAACCCCTCCAAAATCCACTCATTAAGAACATGATAATTGTGGTTCCCAATCTAAACTAATGAGTTAATTTTTCTTGATCACCAACCAAAACTTTGATAATATTCAACATTTCATTCAAAGATTATCAAGTATTATTATTATTATTATTATGAGTTAAATAAATTAAATTAAAATTAAAATTAAAATTATTTTTTGGGTGATTGGTGACAACCATTAATTAGAATGGTAAACATCATTCAATGGTTCAAACAAAAATGGACTCTAAATTAACTACCATTGAAGCTGAGAGTAAGTTCCAGGTACATTGTGTTTTTTTTTATTTTTTCCTTGTCAAACAAACAAGCATAATCCATACCTAAGCTAAGGGGAACCAATAAAACTCTCATTGCCATGCTAAGTTTTATAGGTCTCTGAAGTTATTCTTAGAGCATCAATAGTCAGACTTATCATATTTTCTAGATTCTAGATTTAGAACATCGGAGCTCATTTTGTAGAATAGTAACATTCAGTTAGAGTTTTATGATAGTTCCAACCCACCCACAAGAGCTGTAGCTTTGTCATCATCATAATTTCTACATCAGAATACAATAATTCATTTTGTAGAATAGTAAAATTTAATTTTGTGTCCCAAAACTAAATTATAGATTTTATAATATTTTTACCACATTGATTTTTGACCACACAACATTTGGAAGTTAATGTCATTTTATCATTTTCTACTATTTCCATAATAAAACTCGACATTTTCTACATTTATTTTTTTATTACAAACTTGGACCCTCAACATGCAATTTTGAATTCCATCTACTAATGATGCTCTTACACTTCTAAATCGCCAAAGAGGACCTTGTTAGAAGATCAAACCAGTTACAAACTCAAGTTCAGACTTACCAATTTATACCTCCAACTTATCCACCTCATAATAATGGATAAACATAATATCCCTTGATTATATTCTCGTTATTTTTGTTGTTCTATTTCTATTTTATTTTTACTATTGTCTTTTATAAATAAGAAGACCACCTATGTAATCGGTGTGGTGAGATTTCTACCCACCTCCATTTTATAAGATTTTTATATACCTACATGTTGTGAGATTTCTACCAACATGTACATTTTTTTTTTTTTCTGACCTTAGTTGATTCAATAATTTTTTCTTTTCTTTTTTTATATTTAAAACTATCAAAAAATAAGTTACAAGGCAAGACCTCATTTCAGTTGATGGGCTGAAAGACCCACTAACCGACGATCAACCTCAAAAAAAAAAAAGAGAGAATATTGACAACAAGAAATTGTTAGTGCACTCTTCGTGATAATATAATCATGACAAACTACTATTATCTAAGTCGGTCCATAGTTTTGTTGTTGTTGCCCGGAATATATATATATATATATATATATATATATATATATATATATATATATATATATATATATGTCCGTTTGCAAGTAAAATAAAAAAATTTAATATTATTACAAAATAGTTTAAATCTATTTTAATTATAATTTTTTTTGATATATTTTTACCCTTTATAAAAAATGTTGAAAATACTAGTCATATGTACGTATATCTTCACGTAATTAAAAATTAAATAAATTTTAACTAATTGTTTAACTACATAATATTGTATAACTATAATCAAACATCTCTTCTAGCTCATGTGGTTAAGATGGAAGGCATTCTTCTTGGTTGGTCAAGTTCGATTACTTATGATGTTATTTATAACAATTTTTTTTTCAATGAACATTCTTTACGTAATATTAAATTTTAAATAAATGGTTGAGCATTTACAAAAGACTTAGACGGCTCAGTTTTGAACCGTTTTGAAGCCTCATTATATATATATATATATATATATATATATATATATATATATATAAAGGTTAGGTATTTTCGTACATTTTGCATCCCCAAACAATTCCCTTATTCACATCCGTTGGATGTGGTTTAAGTCATCTAATCTTAATCAACGGTTAAGATTAGATGACTTCTAATCTTAATCAACGATTAAGATTAGATGACTTAAAGCACCATCCAACGGTGTGAGTAGGAGGGATGCAAAAATAGGAGGATTTTCTCTCTCTCTCTCTCTATATATATATATAGAAAAAAGGGATATGAACCATAGGCTCATATTCTTACATGAGCCAATGCATATATGGATCAATAGGAATAGAGTGTACAAGTGCACATGGGATGTAGAAATTCATTCCTATTGATACACCATGGCTCATATATATATATATATATATATATATATATATATATATATATATATATATATATGTGTGTGTGTGTGTGTGTGATATTGTTTATGAAATAGTAGTTACGAAACTTCTAAAAAATATATACTGTGATATCTTTCTTAAAAAAAAATCTAAATAACTCTGTAAAATTATACTACTTTTAGATTTATTTTTAAAGATATATTATTTTTGTAAGTGCATGGTGGCATCAACTAATACAGTAGACACAATCGACCCGCATTACATAGACCATTCTGATTTTGAAACTAAAGTCACCATGGCCTTTGGCAAAAGATAGGTGGAGATTTGTAATGTAATCCCACTCACCCAAAAATAGGTATCTTGTGTGTATTTTGTATTTCTTATATTTGTTTTAGATTATTTTTTAAATTAATTAAAATTTAATAATTTTATTAGGACACTTCACCGTGGTTTGGACATTAATAATATCGGATGACCCCAAAATCTGTATCGCCCTTCATTGGAAGTAGCCTACACATGAGACACCACATGTAGGATCTTTTTGGGACAAAAAAATTCGATCCCTTGATATTAGTATGACATTAGTGTAACAACCATAGATTAAATATTAAATATTTAGATATTTTATGTATATAATTTATTTGTGATTATTTTTCTATCCCAACTTTCTACAATTAGCATCGCATAATTCTCCATGCCAAATTAGACAAATTTTCTTTTTATAAGATTGCATATTATTTACTATTATCCTATTTTGTTGGATATCCATTTAATTATCTACTAAGTTAAATTGGATAATACAGTTATTTGATTTATTATAACTAGATAAATATCTAATTATTAATTACAAAAATATTTTATAAAATATTTTGGGTGTAGTATTTTATTAAAGCTTTACAAAGTAAAATTTTCTAGATTTTTTTTTTGTGTGCAAATATTATTGAATTTTTCTAAGCTCATATATATATATATATATATATATATATATATATATATATATATATATATATATATATATATATATATATATATATGTTAATAAATATATAGATAATAATAATAATAATAATAAAAACAAAAATAAAAACAAAAACAAAAACAAAAAAACAAAAAAACAAAAAAACAAAAGAAAGTAAAGCAAAACCTAAACCTTAACCCAACTAACTATTCCTATTACAAACCTATTCATATTCCTAACTACCCCCTTCAGCCCAGCAAACCCACAGCACCCGACCCCCTCTCCCTATCTATCTCTCTATATATATATACGTATATATGTAACATCAAACCTAAACCCTAATCCCCTTCACCTCGACCTCAGCGTTGTCGACCCCATCACCGCCGCCGACCTTCAGGCGACAACCGCGCAGACGCCACACCGGCCGGCGACCGCCGCTGCAGCGCCGCGGGCCGTCCGCCCGTGCATAGTGCAGCCGCACAGCCTCGACGTCCCTCTCTTCAAGGAGATGTATCTCCCTCATCTCTCATTCTTTTCTCGAGCTATTTATTCGTGTACGTTCACAACCTAACCCTCTAGGATTTCCTCCAAGCGGGACGAGTTTTAGTGTCCTGGATTGGTCGAAAAATCGACCAAAAAACGGTCGAAAAACGGCCGAAAAATTGACCAAAAATAGTCCAGAAATTCGACCCAAACTTTCATGTTCATGCCCAATTTGCCACCAACCTGTTTAATATTTTTAAAATATAATTGAAAGATTTTTCTCAATATAACCGAGAATTTAACTGTTCTTTTAGTTTTTATTAATTTATTTTATTTGTTAAATTATTCGACCTCCAAAACGACCAAAAACTTGGTATTTTAAACTAAAATTTTATGATATGAAGTACGTCCCACCAAACGGGACCGTCTCGTCGTGTACCAATTGTACCAAAAGGTGTGTATGGTATATCCTGACGTATGAGATTTCGCGGAAGTTGATTCGGACGTGTGTGGGCGTCGGAATCAACCCGTATCCGTAAAAAGTTTATATATCATGACTTTTGCAAACTACCACCCCACTTTGTGTACGCTTGTCGGAATGCGACAAAACTTACGCCATTAGATTAGTGGTATCACGCTGGTCCTGTGACCCAAGTTTCACGCGAATCTGAGACAGTTGATCAAGTCACCTATTCGCGGGCCCCACGGTTTGACTTGAAGGACGAATTTGTGATCGGCTCACCGAAATCCAAAATAGGACATACCGTTGAGTTCATATAGTCGTTTAAAATTTGTTTGACCTATAATTTGTCCTATTTAGAGACCTTTACCTCTCACAAATTTCGGTACAAAGTGGGCCACATGTTGATCCCGCTTTGACCCAAAATTACCGTTTTGTCCCTGTATCCAAATTGGATGAAAGGGTAGACTTTTCTGACTATCTCACTTATTTTGGAAATGCTGGTGATATTTATTTCAGCATCCGGAGACGTTCATTCGGATGTCATAGTTTCTGATCCCTTGTGCTTGACGTCTAGACGCTTACACTACGCAGCTTTCTTGCCAGGCAAGTATACCTTGCCAAATTGTTTACAGTACTTTACATGCTTATCATATTTTCATATATTTATTATATATATATTTTTTTCAGTCATAATTATATATTATATATGTTGACACACACTTGACACATAGCATCATGGGAGGAGAGGACATTCAATAGGCGTGTGGGCTACCCACTCTGGTAAACCGTAGTACTAGGATGCACTACGATAGCTGTGTCGCGATGGTCGCTACCCTCGAGGTATGTCGATTTGTAAACTCTCTCACCCAAAATAGGTATTTTGTGTATATTTTATATTATTATATTTATCATAGATGTTGAATTTATTTAGAGTATTCTCTTAGTTAATTAGAAAATAAATTTTTTTAGTATATTTACTGATATAAATATTTATTTAGAATTATTTTTAGGCTATTTTAGATTATTGAAATTTTTTCATAATTTTTAGTTAATTAAAAACTAGTAACACTAATTTTCTAGGACTTTGAAGAATTTATTTTATGTTCAAATTTAATTAAAAATATTCTAAAATTTTATTTTAGGTTCTAAATAGTCAAATATATTTTCTAGAATTTTCTGAATACTTTTAGTATTTATTGGGAGTTATTTAGACTAATAACTAATTTTTAGGACTTGTAAAATTTATTGTGCAAGTCCAGGAATATGGAATGGACCCACGTTATTTTCTAGGGTTTATAATATTATTATATATTTTTTGAAATTATTTCAGAATTTTTGGAATAATGTTAGTATTTATTTTTAGTTAAATGGATAAAACTAATGTTTAGAGCTTCTCCTAATTATAGTAGTAAACTTATGAATATAAAATTGTCCCAAATATTTTTCTAGGGTTTGTAGGTTCAAAATATATTTTATGTAATTTTTCCAGATTTTTATGATTATTTTTAATATTTATTTGGAGTTATTTCGATTTAAAATGACTTAAATAATGTTTTGATAAAGGCAAATCAAAAACAAATAATATAACAAAAACCATCCAATCAGATTCTGACACGTGACAGCCTATAAATATTCATTCAGCCGCAGGTACATCCCTATATATATATATATATATATATATATATATATATATATATATATATATATATATATATATATATATATTATTATTATTATTATAACCCTAATTATCCCATTATTTAGAGAGAGAGATTTTGGAGAATTGTCATCTAGGGTTCTTTCATCTTCCAGAAGCCATTGCGCATAGCTCCGGACTCCAAACGAGGCCTAGTTTCTTGCGTTAGAAAGATATTGAGGTTAGCTTTCTGATTATATAAAAAAAATTTCAAAATTATTAGTATTAAATTCTGGAAAATTCGTAGAGCACAGCATGTCCAAAAATAGACGTGTTTCGATGTTTTTGCAATTCCGGGAGAACCCGGAATCAGAATCATGAACCGTTTAAAGTTTCGGAAAGCTAATGTCGAGATCATCTACATATATTTTTCTTAAAATTTAATTCGAAGTATTTACATACTGTTAATTCTGTAGAATTTTTAGGTTAGAATTTAACCATCGGTGCACAATACAAAATTTGTATGTGCCATAATTCCCAAACGAATTTGAATTCGGACGAGCCGTAAATTCCAGCATATTTTTGACGCTGAAATCTACAGGAAATTATGCATAAAAGTTGAGTTTGTGTCGGTTGACTTTCGATCAACAGATCGCCTCGATTTGCGTGCCATGAGTCTCGAGTTGATAAAATTCAGTTTCTTTGGACAAAATTTAGGAATTAACATAAAAATCAGAATAATAAGATTAAAATAGAATTTTAGAGTAATTATTCCAGAATTAAATAAATTATCTTTTGACGTGATAAATTTGTAATACATAGGCTATTTGGACTGTGACTTGGACTCTGATTCATACCAGCAGCAGGACCCCAGGCAAGATACCTTGCCAAATTACTTACACTATTTTACATGCTTAGTATATTTCTGTATATTTATTTTAATTATGTTTATTTATTGCATGTGTAGTTCCTTTCAGTCATTACTATATATTAGATATGTTGACACACACTTGACACTTAGTATAATAGGGGACAATCATTAGGCGTATGGACTTTTAACCAATCTGGTAAACCATAGTCTCTAGCACGCGCTATGGTGGTCATGTCCGATGGTCGCTACCCGAGAGGTATGTCGATTGATGGAGTCCGAGGGTCGCTACCCCAGAGGTATGTCGGCTGATGATGTCCACTGACGAGCGTGAGATTGTGAGGATTAGATCGAGTAGCCTACCCTTGCTCATACGTCGAAAAGTTGTCCTCATTTGCATTCATATAGATGGTCTTGTACAGCGTACTTATTTATTTTCAAATTATATGCATGTTTACTGTATTCAAATTGGCTCGTATTTTCTGTATCTTGTTACGTCCCTCTGAGGACCTGGTCCTCTGCCAGGTGTATCTGCTATTGAGTATTTGCAGGAGTACGGGCCTGGACCTGATGCATTACTTTCTGCCGAGGAGGTCTTACCTTCTGAGCATCGTTGATTATCTAGCGATGGATTCTTTTAGCTGATACACTTTTGTCTTCATATTATTTTATATTGGAGATTTTCTACTCCTCTCTTATTTTAATTTTGAGAATTTTAGAAGAATGACTAAGATGATGAGGATTAATAAATTTTAAAAATCTTGATATTGAGGACCCAATATTTATACCTTAAGTACATAATTTAAAATTTCGAGTATTGAAGGTAAAATCATCAATTTGAATTTGAAGGATAAATATATAATTTCAGACTTGAACATTGGTGGACTGCATTTAAATTATTTTTCAATTTGATAATTTAAATTAAGAATTAAAATTTGATGGTTGACTACCTATTTGAAATATTGAGGATGTAAATTGAGTTTAAATATTTGAAGAGGACAAAATTCTTAATTTGAGAATAGGAATAAGATTTGATTAGAATTGTCTATTGTTCAAAGTCTAGAGGAGATTATGATAGTTAAAAATAGTGATATAAATTTTGATGTGGGATGTCATATAGACTTGAGTTAGATTTGAATGTTGATTATTAAAAAAAAATCGAGAAGAGATTACGACAGGTTTAATTTTGATTTGAACAATGATTATCTTAATTTTGAAGTGATCGCGATAGATTTGAATAGATTTTGTTATTTAAATTTTTGGAAGATATTGCGATTGACGTACCTTATGTACGAATGTGAAGGATTTACCAAATTATGCCTTATTTTAATTTCGAGGACGAAATTGTTTTAAGTTGGGTAGATTGTAAACTCCCTCACCCAAAATAGATATTTTGTGTATATTTTATATTATTATATTTATTATAGATGTTGAATTTATTTAGAGTATTCTCTTAGTTAATTAGAAAATAAATTTTTTTAGTATATTTACTTATATAAATATTTATTTAGAATTATTTTTAGGCTATTTTAGATTATTGAGATTTTTCCATAATTTTTAGTTAATTAAAAACTAGTAACACTAATTTTCTAGAACTTTGAAGAATTTATTCTATGTTCAAACTTAATTAAAAATATTCTAAAATTTTATTTTAGGTTCTAAATAGTCAAATATATTTTCTAGAATTTTTTGGAAATTTTCTGAATACTTTTAGTATTTATTAGGAGTTATTTAGACTAATAACTAATTTTTAGGATTTATAGAATTTATTGTGCAAGTCCAGGAATATAGAATGGACTCACGTTATTTTCTAGGATTTATAATATTATTATATATTTTTTAGAATTATTTCAGAATTTTTGGAATAATGTTAGTATTTATTTTTAGTTAAATGGATAAAACTAATGTTTAGAGCTTCTCCTAATTATAGTAGTAAACTTATGAATATAAAATTGTTTCAAATATTTTTCTAGGGTTTGTAGATTCAAAATATATTTTATGTAATTTTTTCAGATTTTTATGATTATTTTTAATATTTATTTGGAGTTATTTAGATTTAAAATAACTTAAATAATGTTTTGATAAAGGCAAATCAAAAACAAATAATATAACAAAAACCATCCAATCAGATTCTGACACGTGTTAGCCTATAAATATCCATTCAGCCGCAGGTACATCCCTATATATATATATATATATATATATATATATATATATATATATATATATATATATATATATATATATATTATAACCCTAATTATCCCATTATTTAGAGAGAGAGAATTTGGAGAATTGTCATCAAGGGTTCCTTCATCTTCCAGAAGCCATTGCGCATAGCTCCGGACTCCAAACGAGGTCTAATTTCTTGCGTTAGAAAGATATTGAGGTTAGCTTTCTAATTATATAAATTATTTTTCGAAATTATTAGTATTAAATTCTGGAAAATTCGTAGAGCACAGCATGTCCGAAAATAGACGTGTTTCGATATTTTCGTAATTCCGGGAGAACCCGGAATCAGAATCATGAACCGTTTAAAGTTTCGGAAATCTAATGTCGAGATCATCTACATATATTTTTCTCAAAATTTAATTCGAAGTATTTACATATTGTTAATTCTGTAGAATTTTTAGGTTAGAATTTAACCATCGGTGCACAATACAAAATTTGTATGTGCCATAATTCCCAAACGAATTTGAATTCGGACGAGCCATAAATTCCAGCATATTTTTGACGCTAAAATCTACAGGAAATCATGCATGAAAGTTGAGTTTGTGTCGGTTGACTTTTCGGTCAACAGATCGTCTCGATTTGCGTGCCATGAGTCTCGAGTTGATAAAATTCAGTTTCTTTGGACAAAATTTAGGAATTAACATAAAAATCAGAATAATAAGATTAAAATAAAATTTTAAAGTAATTATTCCAGAATTAAATAAATTATCTTTTAACGTGATAAATTTGTAATACATAGGCTATTTGGACTGTGACTTGGACTCTGATTCATACCAGCAGCAGGACCCCAGGCAAGATACCTTGCCAAATTGCTTACACTATTTTACATGCTTAGTATATTTCTGTATATTTATTTCAATTATGTTTATTTATTGCATGTGTAGTTCCTTTCAGTCATTACTATATATTAGATATGTTGACACACACTTGACACTTAGTATCATAGGGGACAATCATTAGGCGTATGGGCTTTTAACCACTCTGGTAAACCATAGTCTCTAGCACGCGCTATGGTGGTCGTGTCCGATGGTCACTACCCGAGAGGTATGTCGATTGATGGAGTCCGAGGGTCGCTACCCCAGAGGTATGTCGGCTGATGATGTCCACTGACGAGCGTGAGGTTGTGAGGATTAGATCGAGTAGCCTACCCTTGTCCATACGTCGAAAAGTTGTCCTCATTTGCATTCATATAGATGGTCTTGTACAGCGTACTTATTTATTTTTAAATTATATGCATGTTTACTGTATTCAAATTGGCTCGTATTTTCTGTATCTTGTTACGTCCCTCTGAGGACCTGGTCCTCTGCCAGGTGTATCTGATATTGAGTATTTGCAGGAGTACGGGCCTGGACCTGACGCATTACTTTCTGCCGAGGAGGTCTTACCTTCTGAGCATCGTTGATTATCTAGCGATGGATTCTTTTAGCTGATACACTTTTGTCTTCATATTATTTTATATTGGAGATTTTATACTCCTCTCTCATTTTAGTTTTGGATATAGTCTTTGGTAGTGGATTTGTCTCCACCCGACTATTATTTTGGATATTTCAGACTCCTTATTCTAGTTAGTATTTCTTTCTTTGACTAGTTGTGTGGATGAGATTAGCATATCTGTGACTTGTGACATTATATATACCACATGTTAGTTTATATTCATATTACAGCGTACGTATGGGTTATGGTTTTCATATATTGGAGTTGCCATATCCATGCGGCTGGCATGCTTACGTGTTCTAGTCCTACGTATTATTGGGACTGGGGCGTAACACGATTAATGGTACATGTACGTGTGTGTGAGTTGTGAGATAGCATGTGTTTTAAAGTAGCCTACACCTGTCCATACGTCGAAAAGTTGTCCTCATTATGCATATTCATATAGATTGTCTAGTACAGCGTACTTGTATATTTTTTGTCTATTATGCATGTTTTACTGTATTTAATTGGCATATTTCTATGTATCTTGTTACGTCCCTCTGAGGACCTGGTCCCTTTCCAGGTGTAGACGATCATGACTATTCGCAGGAGCACGGATCATGACTGGCTACTTATCTCTCTTTCGAGGAGGTCTTCTCTTCGAGCCTCATTGATCATTAGATGTACTTATTTTGTTTCTCTATATTCTAGTTTGCTAGTGGATTTGTTTCCACCCAACTACTTGTTCTTATCAAGCATTTAATACTTGATTCAGTTATATAGTTGATTGGTTATTCATTTCTATTTGATTCTGTGGATGAGATCTAGTTATGCCCTGTGACTTATGACATAAATCTATACCACTTGTGAATTGCTATTCATAATACAGCGTACGTATGTGTTATGGTTTTTATATATTGGAGTAGCCATATACATACGACTGGCATGCTTACGTATTCCTAGTCCTACGTATTTTGGGACTGGACGTGACATGTAAGGTTTTTTTTTTCTCTCCTTTAACGATTAAGATTAGATGACTTAAAGCATATCCAACGAGTGTGAGTAGGAGAATACAAAAATGGAAGGATCTTCTCTCTCTCTCTCTCTCTCTCTCTCTCTATATATATATATATATATATATATATATATATATATATATATATATATATATATATATATATATATATTATGGAATAGTAGTTGCGGAACTTTTAAAAAAAATATACTGTGATATCTTACTTAAAAAAAATCTAAATAACTCCGTAAAATTATACTATTTTTTAGATTTTTTTTAAAGATATATAATTTAGATATGTTTTTAAAGATATAATATTTTTGTAAGTGCACGGTGGCATCAACTAATACAGTAGACACAAATCGGCCTGCATTACATAGACCGTTATGATTTTGAAACTAAAGTCACCATGGCCATTGGCAAAAGATAGGTGGAGATTTGTAAGTTTTCTTTTCCTTATTTCTCTCCTTTTAACTCTTACCTATTTGTCGGAAGGAAAGGAGATCCTAGACCGGTCCAGTCCGACATGAGCTCGGCCTAAAAAAATGGATCTCATGTGTCAGTCCGACTCGATTAATCATGTGGTCGGACTAGTCCGATTCAATATATCGGAACGTGTTGGACCTCATATCTCAACCCATAAGCTAGGACTAACCTGGCCCAGTTTGAAACGGGCTTCAATCTGTAATCAGTCCGACTGTGTTGGGTCCATTGTACTTGAGGTTCTAATGTGGATGAATGATTAAATATGTCACATTTTTGATACATTTCAAATTCTAATATTGCTATATATGAAATTATTATACACTAGCTATTATGTTTGTAAATTTGTACACAATTCGCCTAACAAAAATAAAAACCTGACGAGGAATGCCCAACATCAACAAGTATAACGCATTAGTTCTTTTCATTTAAACATAACAAAGTTTCAAGTTAGAGCCTAGATATCAGCTCCCCAAATCAATAATTTTTCTTTAATATGGTTTGGACCAACATTATTTCTGTCAAGTGGGACGGCTTGACCCAAAGTTCACGTGTCGTGAGCCATGTGTCGTACTGGACTGAAATTTTTCACCCTTAGGCTTGGTTCGCTATAGTATATAGATCCGATTGATCCAGTCTATCAAAAATTTATGTCTGACCAGTCCGATCCGATCCACTTGACAGATCTAATCACGACAAGTCCATCGCGGGGTAACTTCTTATAGATTTATGAGAGAAATAATAATATGGAAAAAAAAATCAAACTTACTCTACTGTATATGAAGAGATTATTTTATTTATAATAGATAAAAGAAAAAAAAGAAAAATATTGATTTTTAATTTATTCTTTTGACTAAATCTACTCAATTCATTCTAAATGCCTTAAAAAATAATTTTACCCTAATCCTATTGCACCTAATTACCGATAATTTGATGAAGAAAACAATATTAATAAATAAAGGATCTTTGAAATCTTTGATCCTAGGAATGCTTTGTGTCCCAAAAAGTAATTGAAGGCTACTCCAAAAGGGCCATGAACCCTTCCGTCTAAAACCTCCAAGGGTTTTGTTAACATCTGCTGTCACGTACTGTTTTCAAAATATTGAATAAATACAAAAAATGACATGACCAATCACACCTTGCAGAATATCGAAATAAGTCGCAATGTACTAAGATTGTTTAGAAGATAAATGAGTGAACTCTAGCATGCTATGAAGTCAGTCCTAAGGCCGACAAATCCTAATATCTCAATCCATCAACAACAATTTCAAGAGTATATCACACATGAATGTAAAAAAGACGTCCCAAAATACATACCACATATGATCATGAAGCTAGTGAATACAAAATACTGCACTAGCAGAGTATAATTATACATGATTAAATATACCAGCCATGGTCTAATATATATATATATCATGTTGACCGTAGTCTCAAAAATATAAGGAGCTAACTTCGCCCCCTTGCTGACACCACAAATATAGAAATCAAAACGAGGGGTGGAAGAAGGAAATCCACTCGCGAGCTTCGGTCGCAGTCCTACGAGTGCGAGATATCTTGCTGGAAGTACGGTGGATCATATGTCTCCTCAGGGTAATCGGACCAAACAAAACCAGTGGGGTCAGAACCCCAAGCAACAAGTACCACAAAGGAGCTCAAGGTGTTAACCAAAATCACAATCAGCAGAAATAAGAGACAAACGAATAACTAAATAAATACGGGTCGAGCTTTTATGGTACCAATGTACTTGTCTCGATAAAGTAACTATAAGGACTGGTGCACTGATAACAAACTAACTATAAAGAAAGATAAGGTGACGAGCGGCAAAAAGATATATGAACTACTCTGGATCAGGACCACAACCCTTAAACTAAATAAGGACCGGGGTTACAGATCTTCACCCGAGCAGAACTTTGTAGTATAACCACGTGCCAAAAAAATATAGAATATAACAGGACGAGCTTGTCAGACAAGGTAAACAACATATCACGTCCAAACATGCCTACGGGCTATAATTAACTAACTATAGTTATCACAAACCTAGTTACTAACAAATGCATGTTTTAAAAATATCGCTTCCACCGACACTGCAATCAACTCGAATGACCAAGGATATGCTTGTAATTGAACTAGTCACATTACACAAACAAAACTTGTAACTTGTCATAGATAAACATAAACTGATTTTGTAAACATAAATTATCTGTAAATTGTCTTGTAACATAATCTGAAAATGAAACATAACTGGAACATATACTGGAATGCATATACTGAAATACATAATGTTATGAACTGCGGCTGAATAACAACAACTTGTAGTGCCGCAGCACATCACAGATCTTTTAACCACATTATGCAACAAATCATGACTACCATGATACATCACAAAGTCTTATATTTATCGTGGCATACGTAAACTTGGTAGGTCATGGGACCTTACCTAGCAAGGTTGGTCCATGTCTCATGGGGCCTTTGGAGATCGGGGTAGCCGGTAGCACAATATTCTTCCCTCTCAACGATCTAGTCAAAATTTATCTCTTTTAATCATTATTTCAAGTTTTTGAGTCGTGGACACTCGAGAACATCCTAGAATGACGAGTTACGAGTACGAGCTATTCACGAGTTATCACTGACGAACTTATCGTATTCGCGACACGCGATACATTGGACAATACTTACACTCGATTGTCCGATATCAAATGCAATAGGTTTATCATACACAACAACTTTTACGGTGTCTTGAGGGTCAGAACATGTGTTAAATTGTAAGAGCACAATATCCAACTATATAATACATAAGAAAATATTCCAAGCAAAAAATGGAAGGAACGCGTGATAAAACCAGGCGCGCAAACTCACAAAAATATTATTATGCACAAACTCACAGAAATAAGGTTGGCACACAAACTCACAGAAACAAGGTTGGCGCACTTTGTCAAGTTAACCAACACGGCACACTTGACAAAAGTGTGCGCAAGAATAAGAAGTGCTTTCAAAGAAAGTGCGCGAGCAAGTTAGCTAAAATACAAAACACACAATCCGAGGTCAAAGCTCGACAGTCGAGAAATTCTTCAGTCGAGGAGCACACAAATCAATAACACATAAATCGAGCAACCAATCAAAGCTTAGTCCCTAAGAAAACGAAGAGGAAAGAAAGTGCACGAGCATACCAAACGTAAGAAAAGTGTGCCGACTGACAAAACATAAAAAAAGTGCGCCAAATTGCCAAACGCGAAGAAAGTGTGCGGACCGACGGTGGCACACTTTCTCTTATTTTTTTCAGAGAGAACTTTGATTGAATACGCACCAAAGTACGCAAACTGGGTTTTCTCTCGAAAGTGCGCCACTGACTCAAGGGGTGTGACTGCCGCACTTTTGCTAGGAGACTGAGTGCAGTATGATTAGTACGCACGAAAAGTTAGGATGGTACACCAATGCGCCTTAAGTGAAACATACGTATTTTTACGCCAAATGGGTTCTCTTGCATACTCTTCACAGAGCACTGTTTTTCTTCTCCAGTCAGTCATTTTGGTATATGTATTGTATCAAGTTCCAGCACTGAACTTAGCTGGAATCGAAATCAAGCACGACCAAAAGCAAAGTTACATAAAATATGGTGCTCTACTCTATGAGCTAATTAGTTTTGTAAAACACAAAATTTTGGGAGATCAAATCCTAAAAAATAAAAGTGAACCCATAGACCCAAACTCATATCCATGCAATTTCAACCAAGAAAATCAATAACAACAAGTATTAAAGATGAAGGGGTGCTCGGTCCCAACAATATGAGCTAGAAATAAATATGAAATATTAAGAACTAAAAGCATGCATAAATCTATAATTTTCTCTTGTGCAAGATGTACTTGCCTGGAGTGCTTCTTAGCCTCTACCTCTCACGGTCCAAGTCACAACAACTTCTCCCTAGGGTTAGGGTTTGGTCTTGAGAGAAAGGAACAAAGTAAGTAGAAAGAAGAAAGAAAGTGGAAAGAGTAAAATAAAAAATGAAATGGAGGAGATAGAAAAATTCATATATATATATATATATATATATATATATATATATATATATATATATATAAAGGGAGAGAGAGATGGTTTAGCCATTGGTTCAACCAAGATGAACCAAATCAGATGTCCAGTCTATATGCGGGTCATAAACTAGATCTATGGCAATGTCAATTAATATTCTACTGGTCTCGGGTAGTTTATTCAAACAACATGAAAATAAATGAAATGAACCATCATGTAATTACAGTATAAATACAATATCAGAAAATAAATTTGAATATCAGAAATTCAAAAAATATCAAATCTGAAAATGGATGTGACATGTGTCCTAAGGACACATATTAAGATAGATGATTATTTTGCTTTCAAAACTATTATTTACATCCACTAAATTATTAATATAATAGTTTTTTGCTTTGAAAAATGTTATTTACATCTAATAAATAATATATTATTCAAGATATTATTTTTAAAATTATTTTATTGGATCTAGATAATACTTTCCAATGAAAAAAAAACCTATATTAATTGTTTAGTTAGTGTAAATAATATTTTTTAAAGTAAAAAAATTATTTATTAATTATTCATAACTTATGTTCTTAGGACACATGTTAACAGAATCCAACCTCCAAAAAAGCTATCCAAGACAAAGAAGCAAAATTCTCCTATCCCTTGTGTCAAGCAATTCGTTGCCTCTTGATTTAGTGACAAGTGATCCCATAACCCCATTTTTCTTTATGCCTCCTTCAAAGCCAAGCATACATGCCTACGTTCATGAACAATGACCTACAAGTGCTTCATAGTGCTTCATAAGTAATGTTTAAGAAAGGGAATTAAATACAAAGATTTGTCTACAAATCAAGCATATGCACATAATTTGGATTCGAAGGCGCTCCACATGTCCACGTTCTTTGGAATATCCATATATAGCAAGTCCCACTATTCCAATAAAATTCGACCATTAGAAACATATGAGTGTTTAAACTAATTAAGGTGGAAGTGGTCTACGAATTTGATCCGTCCACCACGTGACAGAATCTCATTGTCCCCTCCTCTCTACTATTTATTTAGATCCGCCACCGACTGATCTGTCAATAGAACGATGACACATGACGGATAGACCAAAACCGCAAGTCCCTTCTATGGACAAGATAGTAGTTTCCAGCTTTTTTTTTTTTACTTTCCGACATAATGCACGGGATCCGACGTAACGTTCGGGACTTTTGTGCACACTGTATTGTATGTCGTTGGGTCCACTGTCTTTCAACTTTCACCATTTATGAGACGTAAAGTTCGAATTTTTTGTGTACATTGTATTGCATTCTTTTGGGACCACTGTCCTCCAACTTTAACCATTTATAAACTCTTTTGTGACTCAATTCACTGACTTTCTGTCACCCAGTCAAAATCTTATACCTTTTCTCTGTAACCACAAGAGCCACTCGAGTTCGATATTTCTAACTCGTTAATCCACTTGTTGATTGTAAATGAAATAAATATTGTCTAAACTTTTGTGGAGTCGTGTGCTCTCATTTAGATGCTTATAACTCCACTCACAGTCACATGCCACTGTTTCCGTAGCAACGAAGTGCACAATAACGTGATCAAATTTCTCAGTCTTAGAAGCAAGCTTTGAAGCATTGTATGGAAGAAAATATAGGTCTCCTGTGTGTTGGAGTGACGTGGGAGAACGTCAGATTCTGGGACCAGAGTTGGTGGTCAACACTGTAGAGACAGTTAAGAAGATACAAGGACACTTGCGAGCAGCGCAAGACAGGCAGAAGCAGTGGTCAGACCTTCATCGTCGTCCCTTGGAGTTTAAAGAGGGCGATCATGTCTTCTTGAGGATATCACCTACCAGAGGCACCATTCGATTCGGAGGGCGCGACAAGTTGAGTCCAAGGTATATTGGACCATTTGACGTGCTAGAGAGAGTGGGAGAAGTGGCATTTTGACTTGCGCTACCACCTTCACTTGAGGGAGTACATGACGTATTCCATGTGTCGCAGCTCAGGCGATATGTGGCAGACAACAGTCATGTTCTCGACCATTCGGAGATCACCATTGGGCCGAGCTTGTCATACCAAAAGCAACCCGTGGGAATCCTTGATCGTCTAGAGAAAGTGTTGAGGAACCAGTCTATTCCCTTGGTTCGCGTGGCATGGAAGCATGGCGATCCAGGAGAATCCACTTGGGAGAACGAGGACGACATGCGCAAACATTTTTCGAACCTATTCGTTGATCAAGGTATGAATTTACTTTGTTGATTTATATCTTATATTATCCTTGACTTTCTACCATGGCTTAGTTTTAATTTCGAGGACAAAATTTTTATAAGTTGGGTAGAATGTAAAACCCCTAATTCTGAAAACCGTATTAATTTTTTTATTAATTATTTAATTTATTTATAGTAATTATGAGCTAAATAGAGAAAATAGATTTTATTTAATTTTTATTTTAGGTGTTTGTGCATTTAGGGATTTATGGAGCCATTATAAATTTTTCCTAATTTATTCCATGTAGGAGACCATTTGGACAGTTGCTAGCTTAATGGTATGCTTAAATATAATTTCTAGAATTTTTCAGGTATATATATATATATTTATATATAATTTATTAGAAAAGAAAAAGAAAAAGAAATGAAATAGGAATTAGAAAAAAAAAGAAAAGAATTAAATTTTCTATTGGATCTCTACCCAAAACTCAAACCCTATCCTTAAACCCACTACCCGCTAGAAAGAGAAATATCAGAAACAGCAGCAGCCGACTTAACTTCCCCCCCCCCCTCGCGCGTGTGACACCTTCCCACCGCCTCACTTTCCCTATTTATACATCAACACATCGCCCCAAACCCTAATCCTACTCCATTCTCATCTTCCCCACAAGACCGCCGCCGGACCTCCGACCTAGCCGCACCGCCTCGAGCAGCTGCGCAGCCCAGCCGAAGAAACCCGGCCGCCCGCACGACGTCCACGACCACCGCGCGCCACGACAGGAAATACACAGCGATGTACCTGTGTTCACAACGTGTTTTCCGTCTCCTCGCTCGACCAAACTCGACCCCGTCTTTACCGGTACGTTCACCACCTATCCCTATCTAAATCCTGTGTATTAGTTTACCTCATTCAGTACGTAAACCTAGGCAAAAACAGCGTCCAAGTTGACAAAAAATGACAACTTTTGGGAACGCAGAAAACTGCGGTAACTACCTATGTTCACGGACTCGTATCTCCCACCACATAGATCTGAATTCGATTTTTCTTTTTGGTATGCGAAGACTACCTAACCTAGTTTAATTTCTGTTATTTATAATAATTTATTAACTGTCGTGTGTAGAATTAAACCAGTTGAAAATTTTTGAAAACTAACTTTCTTAAATTCCAGAATTTGTGATACGGAGCGCCCCCCGCCAAACGGGACCGTCCCGTCGTGTACCAAGTGTACCAAAAGGTGCGCACTGTATACCCGGACGTGTGAGATTTCGCAGAAACTGATTTGGACGCGTGTGCGCGTCGGAATCAGGCCGTATCCGCAGAAAATCCTCCGTGTCGTAACTTTTGCAAAAGTCCTGCGCATTTAGTGCACAATCGTCAGAATGCGACAAAACTTGCGCCACTGGACTCGTGGTATCGCGCTGGTCATGTGACCCAATTTTCACGTAATTTTGAGACAGTTGACCAAGTCACCAATTGGCGGGCCCCAAGGTTGACTTTTTTGGCAAAATTATGTTCGGCTCACCGGAATCCATATTTGGATATACCGTTGAGTTCGTACTAACTTTTATAGTTTGTTTGACCTATAATTTATTCTATTTAGAGACTGTTATCCTTGGCACACTTTTCGGTGCAAAGTGGCACACACGTGGACCCCACATTGATCCAAAATTACCGTTTTGCCCCTGTGTCCAAATTGGATGAAAGGGTAGTGATTTCTAGCTATCTCGCTGATTCTGAAAACGTTGGTGATGTCTATTTCAGCATCCAGAGACGTTTGTTCGGAGGCCTTAGTTCCAGATCCCGTGTCTTTGATATTTGGATGCTTACACTATACAGATTTTTTGCCAGGCAAGTATACCTTGTCATTGTACTATTATTTACATTCCATATGATACATGCATATTTTATTTCTGCTTATTTAGTTTATTTATTTTAACTACTATATAAATTGCGCGTCCAAGGAAACTTGGGTGCAACGACGGTGTTGTCGTGTTCTGTTTTTATTTATGTATATGCATTGGACCTACTTTATGAGACCACCCCATTATCATGAGGCATCCTTATGTTTCATTGGCCATGACACTATTCTTACACGAGTGTGAGTCACATGTAGGACACGGACTTGAGTATTCGGCTGGCCACTGGTACGTATAGGTCGTACGACGGATAGAGATAACTGCCAATAGAAACTTTGCATGCTAGTAGGCCTGGCAGTTATTTAGAAGTTTTATCGTGTCATGAATGTGACATGCTTAGAGCATGGGGTGGGGAGAACAATAAGTAAGGCGTTTGGGCTCCTTTTCACTTTTTTCTTGTTCGCTCGGACGCTCCGCCGGAGCGACGGGTGGTGATGACCACTATATATTATATATTATCAGGCGGCCTCTGGCGTTCAAAAGACGACATGCTTTGTAGGCCCCTGGATCTCCAAGAGAACCATGCCAATCCTATTTTTGGCCAGATAGCTGTCACTACCCAATTCTAGAAAATAGGGTATTTTTTATTTTTATTTGATAAATAGTGTATTATATTTAATTAATTATATTTATATTTATTTAGTTCGTGTATTATTTTTTAATGATTGTTTTAGGGTTTTGGCTAGCCTGGACCCATGTCAGACCCTAGTGGACCCATGTCCGACCCAGCCCACACCCTTGTAAGAATTATTTTGGAGCTTAGAAATATTTATTATATTTTTAGAAGGTTAGTGGGAGAGATTTAGAGCTAGTTTGAGTGCTTTTGGAACCCGAAACCCGAACCCAAGTCAAGTAGGGGCGTTTTGGAAATTTGGAAACTTATGTAACCTCTTTAACTACATGGCCGGCCCCTACCTATCCCCACCCGTGGAACACAGCAAGGAGCAGCCTCTTTCCCCCCTTCTCTTCATTCCACTCTTCTTCTTCACTTCTTCTTCTTCTTCTCCACTTCTTCTTTCTTCTTCCTTCCTTCTCCAAGTAAGTTTCTCTTCCATTTTTCTTCTTTCTTTCTTCCATTCCTTCTCCTTATGCTAGCCCTAACCTTGCATTTTCCCTAACCTAGGTGTGAGGAGCTTAGATCTAGTGTGGGAGCTAGATTTGGTGGCTTGGAGCTTGAGGGAGGTGATTCCAAGTAGATCGGAGACTTTGGCCTTGGAATTCCAACTCCCAAAAGGTAAACCATAACTTTCTCTTTGCTAATTACCTTTTTGTAGTGTAATTAGTGTTGTAGAAACTTCCTAGACCCTAAGTCTACCCGTGGGAGAAAGTTGGAACTAGTTTGGTTGAGTTTAGAGACTTTGACATTAGGTTTTGTGTCGAATTTGGGTGAAATCCGAATTTGGCCCAATTTTGGATGATGCCCTAGGTTAGACGGACCTAGGTAGACGTTGTCGGGTGTCTAGAGGGTGAGTGCGTGTCTCTGTTTGGACACCGGAAGTCGTGTCGCGGAGAAACGGGCGTTTCGGGCAAAATTGGGGTTTTTCGTCGTCGCCGATTCTAAGTGCGTGCGCGTTTCCGCCACGGGCCTAGAATCGACACGGGAGCACTTTTTCTAGGATCTAGACATCGTTTAGAACGCGTGGATAAATTTTGGACCGATTTTGAGTTCGTTTGGTGTGCGTTTCAGGAGGTTTTCCGAACCGCGTACCACGTGTTCGTCGAAATAACCGAACGGCCATTTTGACTTGGTTTCCTCGTTTCGGGCTTGTGCGCGCGTTGGATTAGTATCGGAGAGTGTGTGCTAGAGTTTTGAGTTATATTTTATATATTTTAGGGTGTCGGTGAGTGTCGGGGTCGTTGGACGTGAGTGGGGCGTGTTGTTTGTGTGTTGTGTTGTGTTAGTGTATATGTGTCTATATATATATATATATATATATATATATATATATATATATATATATATATGTATATGTATATATTTATATGTATGTGTGTTTATGTATATATATATATTTATATATATATGAGTGTATTTATATCTATGTGCTTGTGTGTGTATATGTCTATGTGTATATATATATGTATATGTGTAAGTGTGCTTGTGTGTGCATATGTATATATATATTTATATGTGTATGTGTATATATATATCTTAGAGTGTGTGTGTATTGGTATGTATATATATATATATATATATATATATATATATATATATATATATATATATATATATATATATACATATTAATATGTGTGTTTATATATATATAGCTATGTATATATTTGTAAGTGTGTGTGTATTAGTGTGTTTGTGAGTGTGTTAGTGTGAGTGTTAGAGAGTAGATATAAGTGTGTGTATATATATATCTATCTAGTAGTATATGTATATAGTAATATATGTGTGTGTGTATATATATATATATATATATATATATATATATATATATATATATATATATATATATATATATATATATATATATATAGGGTGATATATATATAAGTATATAGGCGTGTGTGTGTGTGTGAGTGTTTGTGATGGAAGGGGAGGCAGCCAACTGCCAGCAGGGGGCAGCAGCTGCTGCTGCCTACAGCAGCAGCAGGGAGCTGCAGCAGCAGCAGCAAAGAGCAGTAGCAGCAGCATGTGGAGCAGCCAGCAGCAGCAGGGAGCTGCAGCAGCAAAGAGCAGTAGCAGCAGCATGTGGAGCAGCCAGCAGTAGCAATAGCAGCATATGCAGGTAAGCATGCAGCGTAGCAGCGGGTAGTAGCGAGGTAGAGGGAGATAATAGTTAGCTAGATAGTTTGATAGATATATAAGATAGATTGATAGATAGATAAGTAGATTTATAGATAAATAGATAGATAGATAATAGAATAGATAGTATGATAGATAGTTACATAGATAAATATATAGTTACCTAGATAAATAGGTAGATAGTTAGATTTATAGATAATTAGATAGGTAGATAGTTACTAAAATAGATAGATAGATAGTATTATAGATAGATAAGTAGATACATAGATAGATAGATATATCTATTGATAGATAGATAGGTAGATATATGGTAGATACCTATATATATATATATATATATATATATATATATATATATATATATATATATATATATATATATATATATATATATATATATATATATATATACCTAGAACTAGATATATATTATAGTTAGTAATATATATATATATATGTGTATAGGTAAGGTATAGGGGTATATGTATATGTGTGTGGATATCTATATATATATGTATATAGATACTTAGATATATATAAATATGGTAGATATATATATTTCCTAGCCTAGATTAATAACTAGGTATATAATTATTAGTTAGATAGCTAGTTAGAGGGGTTTGAGAGCGGTATCTCAATACCTTGAGATATCCAAGATATTGAGTTTCGAGCGGGGTATTTGAGCAATAGCCTAGGATATATATTGGAATAATTTTTATATGTTTATGTATATATATTTACGTGTGCTAGCATAAGTTTTAGCGGGTTTAGGCGGGGTGCGTGGCCTAGGACGAGGTATCGGATACCGAGGGTATCCCGGTATCTCGATTATGCGAGTTTGTGAGTTTAGTAGCTTAATGAGCTCGGTTTGACCTAGAATTTTAGGAGAACACTAGTTTGACCTAGCTTTGACCATAATTGTCCTCGTTGACCGTAAAAGTCAATGTTTGACCTAGTTTTGACCTAGAGTTGACTTTTTGGACCCCGGGTTGACTTTTTGACCCGATTTTCACCGGTTTGACCCGTTCGACCTAGAATAGCCCTAGAAGCCTGTTTTTAATTATTTTATATCAATTTAAATCTGTAGAACCCTGTTTAATTCTGCTTTTCACATTAGGTCCTTGCGACACCGGTCCGGATCTCGATCTTCATCAGTTGCTCAGGACATCAGGCGAGTACCTACCTCTGATAGTTTCTATTTCATGATAGCGTTTATATCACCTGTTCTAGAACTGTAATACTTGATCCTGACACATTGTTACACGAGTTGGTACTAGTGGATCCCGTCATGAGATGCTATCCCCCTTACCGTGTTCAGCGGGTACTCTATCACGTGTATTTTATCATGTGCTTCGGGTATTGATTCTCATGTGCTATCATGTACTTATTGTGCTCTTGCCTTCGTGTGCGCGAGCTATTATCATGTACGTAGCGTGTTGTGGTTGGAACCAATGGTATTAGTGGGGGAGGGGAGTAGGAGTTGGTTATGTGATCAAAGCCAAACAGTATTCATGTGTATGTCGATTATGCAACTCATGCATAACGGATTTATCGTAGTATTTTTCATGTGCAACCTAAGCCGATCACATAACGAACTTATGCTCAAGGCACTTAGCTAGTATTCATGTTTCTCACCTGCAGTTACTTTTCCACTACTTGTATTGTTCTCCAGTTTACATTGCAGCTACTTATTGTGCTCCAGCATATATTTATTTTCTGTGCATCTTGTATACTTTTCTATTGCTCGTCATATACACCTTACCATGTATTTGGAGTTGCTTTCAGAGTTATGTACTTCGCTCCAGTCCTGACTGGGCATATTTTTTCCAGAGGATCCTGAGGACTATTGCCCGACGTTCTACGGGCCGGGTGTTGACGACTGTTGTGACCCCGAGATCGAGGAGGAGTGCGCCGAGGAGACTCCTATAGCGCCCTAGTTAGCTAGGTGGGTTTCCTGGGTTGTTCCCAGTAGTTTATTTTGGATGATTATACTTATTCTTTTGTTGTTGTGTGATGTTGTAGCTATTTGGCCTTGGACTGTATATTTTGGATATTGTCTTGCTCTCTTTGGTTCTGTTCCTTTGTTTATATCATATCGTGCTTATATTCTTCTCCTAGATTTTGTGATTGAGAGTTCATATATATATTGCGTGGTTGCCCTCCTTTTGGAGAGGATTATTGATATATATTGCGTGGATGCCCTCCTTTTGGAGAGGTCATGGCCAATTTTTCTGTGAGTTATCTAGATAGTTGGTTGACCTAGAACGGACCTTTACAGCGTTCTACCGCCGATTCTGCGGCGTAGGCTGGACGTACCCACGGCTCATGCCCAATTTTCGGGTACAGGTCGTGACACGTTTTTGGTGGTGGCCCATGCAGGTCTAGTTTTAGGTTTACCTGCAATAGGATATAGGATATAGGCTGAGAGAGAGTGTGCTCAATCACAACTAGGACCCTTTCTGCTTCCTTTTGCTATCTTTAATTTTTTGAAATTGTTTTCTTTTGCAATATTACTGTCCTTCTTTGATGACAACGTTTCTTGCACTGTATTGATTTCTTTTGATCTGTGTTCTTCTTGATTCCATTCTAGCACTTGCTTTATTTGATTCCGGTGCTTCCCATAGCTTTGTGTCTGTATCTTTTGCTCTTAGACACCATCTTGTTGCTGAACCTTTAGCTAGACTCTGCAAGATCACGATCGGGGGTGGTATCATCCTAGTCAGTGATATCTACAGAGACCGAAGAGTTACCTTGGGAGGCCGGGAGTTGAGTGTGTGCCTACTCGTAATGCCACTTTCGAGCTACGATGTTGTACTCGGGATGGATTGGTTGAGTACGCATTGTGCTAGTATAGATTATCGTGGAGGCAGAGTTTTGTTTAGTCCGCCAGGTGAGCCAGAGTTTCAGTTTGCCAGAGGAGCAGCGGAGCAGACCGAGGGAGTCTTCTGCGGAGCCCTGGTGGTAGAGCCGAGGTCGCTACATCCACTGATAGAGGAGTACATGGATGTCTTTCCGGAGGAGTTGCCAGGGTTACCTCCGGACAGAGACGTGGAGTTCTCTATAGACTTGGTGCCAGGCGCGGAGCCGATATCCCAGCACGTCTATAGAGTCAGCAACAGTGAGCTGATAGAGTTGAAGAAGCAGGTGGATGAGCTTCAGGACAAGAGATTTATCAGATCTAGTTCTTCTCCGTGGGGTTCTCCGGTACTTTTTGTGCAAAGAAGGATGGGTCGATACGGATGTGTATCGACTACAGGGCTCTGAACAACCTCACAATCAAGAACAAGTATCCGCTGCCGCGTATTGATGATCTATTTGACCAGTTGAGCGGAGCGAGGGTGTTTTCCAGGATTGATCTGAGGACAGGCTACCACCAGGTGAAGGTCAGGAAGGAGGATATTCTGAAGATAGCTTTTCGGACCAGATATGGGCAGTATGAGTTCTTGGTGATGCCGTTTGGGTTGACTAATGCCCCGACAGTGTTTATGAATCTGATGAACAAGGTGTTCCATCAGCATCTGGACAGGTTTGTGGTGGTATTTATAGATGATATCTTGGTATATTCGAAGACCCCAGAGGAGCACGAGGAGCATCTGAGGATAGTGCTGGAGACTCTCAGGAAGAAGAGGCTTTATGGGAAGCTCTCGAAGTGTGAGTTCTTCCTTGACAAGGTGGAATTCCTTGGTCATGTGGTGACTGGAGAGGGTATCTCGGTGGATCCGAGAAAGATCATGGCAGTTGAGGCATGGAGTGCTCCGAGTTCAGTAGCCGAGGTCAGGAGTTTCCTGGGGCTGCCAGGCTACTACAGGAGATTTGTTCAGGATTTTTCCCGGATTGCAGAGCCGTTGTCCATGCTGACTCGGAAGGACGTGGAGTTTGTTTGGTCAGAGGAGTGCCAGATCGCCTTTGATGAGCTGAAGAGGAGGTTGACGACAGCTCCAGTGTTGACGTTGCCATCAGGTTCTGGAGGATTCACTATCTATAGTGATGCATCAGGGAAGGGATTGGGTTGTGTGTTACAGCAGAATGGGAGGGTGATTGCCTATGCTTTCAGGCAATTACGTCCTCATGAGAAGAACTATCCTACCCACGATTTGGAGTTGGCAGCGGTCATCTTTGCTCTGAAGTTATGGAAACACTATTTATACGGAGAGCATGTAGAGATCTTCACAGACCACAAGAGCTTGAAGTATGTGTTTACCCAAAAAGAGCTGAACATGAGGCAGAGGAGATGGTTGGAGTTGATGAAAGACTTCGACATATCATTGCAGTACCATCCAGGGAAGGCGAACGTAGTTGCAGATGCGTTGAGCAGGTATCCATGTGCCTGACTACAGATCGTTATCTTTTGGCAGATCTAGAGAGCTTGGGCATTGAGGTGATAGTGCTTGGAGTTGAGATGCAGATGTGGGGACTGCAGATTCAGTCAGAGTTGGTAGATCGGATCAGGGCTACACAGTTTGAGGATGAGTCCCTGAGGAGCATCAGGGCGCAGGTTCAGATGGGATTGTCAGATGACTTCACCATTGCTGATGATGGTTCTTTGCGGCACGGTACCAGGTTGTATGTGCCGAGTGGGTCGTTGCACGAGGAGGTTCTCCAGGAGGCGCATCGACCCCAGTACTCTATGCATCCAGGTGACAACAAGATGTATAGAGATCTGAGACAGCATGTATGGTGGTACGGGATGAAGCGGGAGGTAGCACGCTTCGTATCCCGATGCTTAGTGTGCCAACAAGTGAAGGCGGAGAGGCAGAGGCCAGGAGGGTTGCTCTAGCCTTTACCCATTCCGGAGTGGAAATGGGAGCATGTGACCATAGATTTTGTTTCTGGACTTCCCCGTTCTCCAGGCGGGAAGGATGCGATTTGGGTCATCGTGGACAGGTTGACCAAATCGGCCCACTTCCTACCTTTCAAAGTGGAAACGTCTACAGAGAGACTAGCAGAGATGTATGTGCGCCAGATAGTCAGACTGCATGGAGTTCCTGTGAGCATAGTATCAGATCGAGACAGTCGCTTTACTTCGTATTTCTGGAGGAGTCTGCAGGCTAGCTTGGGCACCCAGCTCAAGTTTAGTAGTGCGTATCACCCACAGACAGATGGTCAGTCAGAGAGGACCATTCAGACACTTGAGGACATACTTCGCACTTATGTTTTGGATTTCAGAGGCTCTTGGGAGGATCACTTGCACTTGGTAGAGTTTGCTTACAACAACAGCTACCAAGCCAGTATCGAGATATCACCATTCGAGGCGTTGTATGGACGGAGGTGTCGCACTCCGTTGTTATAGGATGATGTAGGTGAGAGAGCTTTGCTTGGCCCAGAGATGGTGGTTGATGCAGCGGAGAAGGTCAAGCTCATTAGAGATAGACTTCGGGTGGCGCAGGACAGGCAGCGGCATTGGGCCGATAGCCACCGGAGACCCTTGGAGTTCGAGGTATAGCTTAGAATTTAGATTTTGTTCTTGTGTTTGCTTGTGATTGCTTATTTTAGACTAAGTGCTGAGACCTTGTTTGTGCTAGGTTGGAGATCTGGTGTTCCTGAGGATTTCTCCGACGCGGGGCACTATTCGCTTCGGTGGAGGCGGGAAGCTTAGCCCACGTTTCGTCGGACCCTTCCGTATCCTTGAGAGGGTCGACGCCGTGGCGTATAGGCTTGAGTTGCCGCCTACGCTGGAGGGAGTTCATGATGTGTTCCACGTGTCGCAGTTAAGACGGTACGTGGTGGATCCCAGTCACATATTGGATCACTCGGAGATCGAGGTGGGCCCTACTCTTAGCTATCCAGAGCAGCCGATGGAGATTCTAGATCGACGAAAGAAGGTGTTGAGGAACCAGACTATTCCCTTGGTTCGCGTCGCGTGGAGGCGTCACTCTCCAGGGGAGTCGACCTGGGAGAGGGAGGATGAAATGCGCGAGCGATACCCCTATCTCTTCGAGCCCTGAGGTATGGTTCTTTCTTTGCATTCCTGTCCTAATTTCGTCTTTTAATTTCGAGGACGAAATTATTTTAAGGAGGATAGACTTGTCACTACCCAATTCTAGAAAATAGGATATTTTTTTATTTTTATTTGATAAATAGTGTATTGTATTTAATTAATTATATTTATATTTATTTAGTGCTTTTATTATTTTTTAATGATTGTTTTAGGGTTTTGGCTAGCCTGGACCCATGTCAGACCCTAGTGGACCCATGTCCGACCCAGCCCACACCCTTGTGAGAATTATTTTGGGGCTTAAAAATATTTATTATATTTTTAGAAGGTTAGTGGGAGAGATTTGGAGCTAGTTTGAGTGCTTTTGGAACCCGAAACCCGAAACCAAGTCAAGTAGGGGCGTTTTGGGAATTTGAAAACTTATGTAACATCTTTAACTACATGGCCGGCCCCTACCTACCCCCACCCATGGAATACAGCAAGGAGCAGCCTCTTTCCCCCCTTCTCTTCATTCCACTCTTCTTCTTCTCCACTTCTTCTTTCTTCTTCCTTCCTTCTCCAAGTAAGTTCCTCTTCCATTTTTCTTCTTTCTTTCTTCCATTCCTTCTCCTTATGCTAGCCCTAACCTTGCATTTTCCCTAACCTATGTGTGAGGAGCTTAGATCTAGTGTGGGAGCTAGATTTGGTGGCTTGGAGCTTGAGGGAGGTGATTCCAAGTAGATCGGAGACTTTGGCCTTGGGATTCCAACTTCCAAGAGGTAAACCCTAACTTTCCCTTTGCTAATTACCTTTTTGTAGTGTAATTAGTGTTGTAGAACCTTCCTAGACCCTAAGCCTACCCGTGGGAGGAAGTTGGAACTAGTTTGGTTGAGTTTAGAGACTTTGACATTAGATTTTGTGTCGAATTCGGGTGGAATCCAAATTTGGCCCAATTTTGGATGATGCCCTAGGTTAGACAGACCTAGGTAGACATTGTCGGGTGTCTAGAGGATGAGTGCGTGTCTCTATTTGGACACGGAAAGTCGTGTCACGGAGAAACGGGCATTTCGGGCGAAATTGGAGTTTTTCGTCATCGCCGATTCTAAGTACGTGCGCGTTTCCGCCACGGGCCTAGAATCGACGCGGGAGTACTTTTTCTAGGATCTAGACATCGTTTAGGACGCGTGGGTAAATTTTGGGCCGATTCCGAGTTCGTTTGGTGTGCGTTTCAGGAGGCTTTCCGAACCGCGTACCACGTATTCGTCGAAATGACCAAACGGCCATTTTGACTTGGTTTCCTCGTTTCGGGCTTGTGCGCGCATTGGGTTAGTATCGGGGAGTGTGTGCTAGAGTTTTCGAGTTATATTTTATATATTTTAGGGTGTCGGTGAGTGTCGGGGTCGTTGGGCGTGAGTGGGGCGTGTTGTTTGTGTGTTGTGTTGTGTTAGTGTATATGTGTCTATATATATATATATATATATATATATATATATATATATATATATTTATATGTATGTGTGTTTATGTATATATATATTTATATATATATGAGTGTAATTATATCTATGTGCTTGTGTGTGTATATGTCTATGTGTATATATATATATATGTATATGTGTAAGTGTGCTTGTGTGTGCATATGTATATATATATTTATATGTGTATGTGTATATATATATCTTAGAGTGTGTGTGTATTGGTATGTATATATATATATTTGTATGTGTGCATATATATATATATATATATATATATATATATATATATATATATATATATATATATATATATATATGTGTGTGTTTATATATATATAGCTATGTATATATTTGTAAGTGTGTGTGTATTAGTGTGTTTGTGAGTGTGTTAGTGTGAGTGTTAGAGAGTAGATATAAGTGTGTGTATATATATCTATCTAGTAGTATATGTATATAGTTATTTATATATATATATATATATATATATATATATATATATATATATATATATATATATATATATAGGGTGATATATATATAAGTATATAGGCGTGTGTGTGTGTGTGTTTGTGATGGAGGGGGAGGCAGCCAACTGTCAGCAGGGGGCAGCAGCTGCTGCTGCCTACAGCAGTAGCAGGGAGCTGCAGCAGCAGCAGCAAAGAGCAGTAGCAGCAGCATGTGGAGCAGCCAGCAGCAGCAGGGAGCTGCAGCAGCAGCAAAGAGCAGTAGCAGCAGCATGTGGAGCAGCCAGCAGCAGCAATAGCAGCATATGCAGGTAAGCATGCAGCGTAGCAGCGGGTAGTAGCGAGGTAGAGGGAGATAATAGTTAGCTAGATAGTTTGATAGATATATAAGATAGATTGATAGATAGATAAGTAGATTTATAGATAG